>JBAJNP010009288.1:0-18433 GCA_036877545.1 Yasuhikotakia modesta
ACAATCCTAGACTAAAATAAAACAATCCTAAAATAAAACAATTGTTTTAATTACTGAATGTAATGTTCTGGGAATGTTCTTTAAACCTCATATTTTTAGCTGTGTAGACTGATTCTGTGTATGGCTGTAAAAGTGCTCACGGATGGAGTTTTTAATTGTTTAAAGAATGAGGAATGAGTCAGGAAAAAACATGCGTTTAATATTGTAATGAATTCAAGAGTTTAAGAGGTAAAGAATGAATGGGATTTCATATGGAAGCTGAGGGTTTTGGAATTAATTCAGTTGAATGAAAAGAGGACGTTGCCTGTGGGAGGGTTTATCCCACCAGTGAGAGTAAAGATCGATGCTTGACTTTCTCTGAATCACAGCTGTAATTTGTCCAATTCTTCTGCTGAATCGAGAGGCACAATCAAGTCATTCCTCAATGGGGAAGGAAACACAGACACTTAGATTGAGTGATTATTGTGTGAAAGATTGGTCCATTTCCAATGCATGAAAAAGAAACCATGAATCCATCTTAAATTGTTTTGTCTGTTGTAAACAGTTATTTGCAAAGGTTTTATAGTGTATTATTTTGTATTGCATTGTATTATTTAATTAAGTGAAATAAATATAATGGATATTTAAAAGCTTAATCACAATTGTTTGTGAGAGTGTAATAGTCAGCTAAAATTTCTTTATTATATTTACGTTAAGTAGAGCTATGTAACTATGCCAAAACATGCATTAAAATTAAAACTGAATGTCAGAATGTTTCATGTTACATTTGTTTGTTCCACTCGCATCGTCTGCTTGTGTTCCATTCGTTTGCAGGCGTTTTGTTTGTTGCCTGTTTCATGTGGGAAGGATTCGTTTGCTCTGAACTTCACTGCTCTCATGGGCCATTAGCGGCCAAGAACATCTATTTTGTCATGTGGGCTGCTTTGATAGATAGCCTGGCACACAAATGTGGAGGCAAGGCAAAAATGTGATGCAGGGAACATCGCTGGTCGTGCCACATGCAGGCAAAACGGGCCACACAGACAAAAGAAAGTATGTTTTGGAAAATGTGAGGAAGTGGCTATAAAAAGTGTCTCTGACGAGCAGACATTGATTATTTATCCGTGTTTTTCCACAGCGGATTACCACAGCAGCGGGAACATTGTGAACAACGGCTGGAAGATCCACAACACGGCAAAGAACAAGTGGTTCGTTTGCATGGCGAAGACACCGGAGGAGAAGCAGGAATGGCTGGAGGCCATTTTGAAAGAGAGGGAACGTCGAAAAAGTAAGTAAAATTATTATAGCTGCTAAATATACATTTTGGATAAATGGGTCTGTCGCACATTTTATTTTAAGATTTATAAAAATTATCATTCACTCATAATCTGAAGGTGCAAGATGCTAAAATCCGAGTTTGGAATGCAAGAACAGGTTATACGTGAACAATATAATTGCATCAAAAATGACTGTAATAACAATGAAATTACACCTTTTTACTGACTATTTTGTGGTGCTGCAAATATATAGCAAATTATATACCATGTTATAGTAACATGTAAAACACACTGTAAAGACACCGTATAATAAAGTGTTACAGATTTAAATTGCTGTTGGACTTTTCTGCTCTTTAATTAAATTTGAGTTAGCCGCTAGCAACACCAAGGTCGTGGTTTTGACTCTGGGAATATAAGGACTGATTAAATGTATTGTACTGTATGCCGCTTCAGTTTAAAATGTCTGCCATATGCATAAATGTGTATATATAAAGCTATATAATAAACAGCTATACATAGCATGAGAAACATGGGTTCGAAACATGACTTCTCTCTTATTGTCCTCTCAGCGCTGAGGCTGGGCATGGAGCAGGACACCTGGGTGATGATTTCTGAGAAAGGCGAGAAGTTTTACAGCCTGTTGAGTAAACAAGGCCTCATTAAGGACCGCAAGCGCAAACTCACCACCTTCCCCAAGTGTTTTCTCGGAAGGTAGGTCAGCGAAATCTGTCCACCGTGTGTTTTAACTACTGAACCCCAGGAGACAGCACAACAGAGGTCATGACCTTTGGTATCAGGGGAAAGACCATGGCATGCTATATAGTGTGTAAAAACTTATTATTTTATATATAAAACATATGTAACTTATGTTTTATATAAGAACACCACTGGTCAAAGTTATCATAAACCTTTTTGTGGTTATGTTGAATAGAATTTTTTTAACATTACATATCTTCTTAAGAATATATAGTTTAAGAACAGAAACATTTTTAAGTTGTTTAAAAAGTGACAAAAAATGTAAAATGCAAATGTTCAAATAACGTAAATACAATACCAAAATGACTGGATGAAAAAACAATTTTAACATTTTTGTTACCTAAATAAAAAAAGGGGGGAAATGTTCTTACAACCTAAAATTGTAAGCTGGGTAACACTGTGTCCCTCCATACATGTGCTTTCAGTCTGTCCTGTTTCTCTTAGAAGCACAGAATTAACCTTTCTTCTTTTTCTCATTAAAGAACTGGAATTATGTGTCATTGTTTGTTTGTTATGAGGGAAATAAACTTCAGGCTTTTTTGGTTGTGAATCTTCTTTCAAGATCATTGGTTAGATGTTTTTGAGCCTGTTTTCTATTTAGCAGAGTAAATCAGGCCTGTTTTGTGTAATTGGTACTCAGAGCGGCCAGCAGCACACCATCTTGTGCTCAGGGACACCACAGAGAACTACTGTGGAGAGATTCTTATCCTGTTGCTTATGAAACGGCGATATAACATTCTGAATGTAACCCTGGAGAAGCCGCCCCGTAGCACTTCTGAGCACTAGCCACTTTTGATACATAATGTTAAAAAACATTCTCCTAATATTATTGCAAGAACTTGTTTGAGAACATTGAGAGAACTTTACCATTCGTCTGGTTAGTCTGGTGTTTTTAAAACCTGAAATGGCAGTGTGCTTCAGTCTAGCATTGTGTGATTGAATTTAGTAACTGCAGTGTTTAAAATTTTATAAGGTGGTGTCGTGCTCAGCAGAGTGTTTAGAAACATGGAATTTTTAACAAGGCAGTTTTAATACTCCAAAATTTTGATGGGAAAGGTGATGGAAAAGTCTTAGAAGGTGGCAGATACGTCTGCAGTCTCCATTATGCTACAGCACCCAGACCAGAAAATATAAAACCGATTGTTCCAAGATGTGTTGGATTTTTCCTGCTCTGATGGCTTTTGTTTTAAGTGTGGTTGGGAAATCTGCAGATAGAACTTGGATTAACTGGCATTCTGAAAGTCTTTAAAGCAGACGTTTAGAATTTGAAACATCTGAGGGTCTCAAGAAAACTAAAACACTCAACATTTGCTAAAACGAGACTCGAAACGCTGTTACGCTAAACCACAAACAAGACTTTTAACTGTTGTTTCTTACAATGTCATTTTTTGGTTGGAATTTGTCTGTTCAAAGGAGCCAAAGATTTAAAAGGATATTCACAGACCAGCATCTTATAGTTGTGGTCATATTCCATTAAACAGATTTGGACAAGAGTGAAACTTTCTTCTCAGTGTGTTCAGACGCAAAAAGATAAAATAGGAATGGATTCATTAGTGAGGAGATCACAGACAGTGATTATTTGGGTGTGTGTGTCTCAAGATAATCAAAATGGAGAACCGCAACATTTACTGATGTAACATTAAAATGTGTAAGCAATTAATTTCAGTTTCCAGTTCATTGAACTACAGGATCTGTGTGTGATAAACCTGCAATCTTTGTGAGGGAAAAAGTTTAACATACACTTTCAACTTTCAAGCAGTCATCAAAAAGATAACAAACACTAACAAATCCAGCATTATTTTATCTAGTTTATTTCTCAGTGTCGTTTATTCCCCCGCAACCTCAATTCTCCGTTAGAACATGATCTATTTCTGTTCATCTGTTCTTTCTCTGTATTTAATGTAATTATTTTCACCATGTCCCTGTCTCTCCCTGTCCATACACACACACACACACACACACACACACACACACACACAGGGTTTTAGGTCTGAGATGTTTTAGGTCACACACACACACACGTTTCACATGCTGTATCACCGCTGGGTTCCATAAACTCTGGATAGAGCCGCAGAATTACACTGGTGAAACTGGGCATGTTCGTTTTGGTTTTGCGGAGAGATGGATAAATGGATGGATGGAGGGAAACAGATATTCTCCTCTGAGCCAGTGGTTTTGCCCAGCAAAATTACTAAATTATACAGGCCAGTCAGTTTAATCTTGTCAAAAGAAAAAGACGAGAGAGCGAGAGAGCAAGTGAAAAAGAGGAGAACGAGAAGAAGAAAGTTTTTCACAATTTTTCAGACACGGTTTCTTCAAGCCAACTGACAGTTTTTCAACCTAAAAAATGGTTCTTAAGTTAAAGTCAAGTTTGAATTCTTGAGAACTGTAGTTTAAAAATGCAGTGTGGAGAGTTTGAGGCTGACTTGAAACTCTGAACAAGTTATTATTCCAAAACCATGTAGATCGGTCATAAATTATAATTTGTTTCTGTTTTAGGTAATACTCAAGTTTAGCTAAATGCCATGTTATCAAAACTGCATTATAGCATCATTTAGAAAAGCCATGTGATTTATCTCCAAACTCCTGCGCTGTATAGAAACACTGTTACTTATTCAGCGTGTCTCGGCGGTGCCATCACTCACTTTTAATGTGTTTTGTTGACAGTCATTCATATAATTTGTGGATCCTTGTTGTTCTTTCTTACATTATTTATGTGCTCCCTGGTCTTCCGTTCACAGCGAGTTTGTGTCGTGGCTGATGGAAATTGGAGAGACCAATAACCCAGAGGAGGGGGTGCATTTGGGTCAGGCTCTTCTGGAAAATGGAATAATCCACCACGGTTAGTTGCATTCCATCTTTCATCCCTGTGTAAAATATTATGGATTTTCAAATATAAATAGTGTCTGAAATATTCTATAGTGGTTATGACGTAGTCAAACTGTTAAAGCAAAGAGGAATAGTTTGAAAAACGTTAAATTCTCAGCCTGTGCTCTTTTGTGGAATGCAGAAAAGATGCTTTTTAGGCTATATAATACAGCCATCCTATACATTATACATTTACATGTATAAATATATACATTTACACCTGGCAGATGTTTTTATCCAAAGCAACTTATAGTGCATTCCGGCTGTACATTATGTGTTCCCTGAGAATTAAACCTACAATCTTTGCTGTGCTAATGCAATGAAGCTTTACTAGTTGAGCTATAGGAACACTCTATATAGTGCATAGTGTATGTAGTGTATATATTATGATATACAGTATTAAATTACAAGCCCAGTGTGTATGTTGGGAATGGGGTTGGTTGGAGAGTGTTGTTTATAGTTAAACAACTAAAATCAGCTAAAATAGTCCCTTGATGAGTCTTCAAGATCATCATTTGGACTCTATGAATGATATAACACAGATGGCTGGTTCTGTTAATATTTTAGGAGCACTGACATCATCATTGCCCTGAGACTTTGAGGAAATCTGGGAGTGTCCAAGTGCAGCTGTCTTTTTATAACTTTGTGTTTATATAAAGCCTTACAAATATTCGCTCCTTCACACCCCGCTGTTTGTTTAATACTGAGGGAAATAGTTGGTCCTCTGCCTGCTCTGTCTTTGTCATGTGTTTGGGGAGTCAGGGTCAGGTTTAAACGCTCACCGTATGGGCGTTCTTTTCCTTTAAAGAGGCCGGCTGGCTGTGAGCCAGGACTTCACGCTAAATCACTTCTCACTTCACCACTTCCTAACAAGGAGAAATAAATTCGAGCCCTAGGGCTCCCTGTCCACCAGCTTGCGTTTACGGGGTTGGTGAGAAATATCATTCGGTCTCTGCTGTGTCCGCTGAGCTGGATGAATTCATTGGGCGATAAACAGCGGGATTAGTTTTCATAAGCGTGTTAAAATTACTTACGTTTGCACTTGCGTGGGGCTGAAAGCCTCTAAATTCCCAAATTACTCGCTGGGAGTTTTTAGGAATTTTTTTAAGGAATTTTAGGAAAGACAAAGTTGATGGTTAAATGATACAACAACTCCATTCATTTAGCATCTCCATCTCCTGACCTATGAAAAAGAAACATCTTAGCCATAGTTTCCTAATAGTTTCTAAATGCAGTTTGTTTTATGTTAAAATAACGTTCTCCTTCCAGTTACAGACAAGCACCAGTTTAAGCCTGAACCAGTTCTCTATAGGTTCCGCTACGATGACGGCACATACCACCCTCGCAGTGACATGCAGGATATCATCTCCAAGGTAACCCTGCTTAAAGAGCACCATCTATCTGTACCCTATAGAAAGTTTACAGTATATAGTGTACATTAACAAATGCGCTTCTCCCCTCTCAGGGCGTGAGGCTGTACTGCAGACTTCATAGTTTATTCACTCCAGTGATCAGGTAAGAACCAGAGTATTAGTTCCGGCTCATTACAGGTTCCTGTCACACGGCTGTGCCAGATGCGTTTACACCCCCCACTGTTTCTATTCCCTGCCTAAAGATAGAACTTACTGGAACACCAGTGAGTTTGGGTCTGTAATGAAATCACTGTGGAATCACAGGATTATATATAATCTAAGTACCTATACGCTGATCTCATTAGTATTCGTTGGGATTTGTGGGTAAAACTGTTTGGTGTAACAGTATTTAAAGTTAAAATATTTTATTATAATATTTAATTTAGCATTTTAATAAATGCTATTAAAGCTGCAATCCATAACTTTTGCCTCTGTACCGCTATTTCTGTTTGAAGTTTTGCTATATGGCAAAATGTGTGAAGGAAAACCTGTTTTTTAACGGTTTAAAATGTTATGCTAATAATGTAATTTTGTAATAAAAATATATTTAATTGGAAAAGCAATTACAATAGGAGCTTTACATTAGTGCTTAACGCTTTTGCGCCCCAGTATATATTATGTAAAGAAATGCCTTCAGCGTAGACTTTGCGATTTTCTTGTCTGTGTAGCTATAATTGGAGAATCCAGCTGTAGTTTAATTATCTGGTATTTCCTGCTTGCGGTGATGGTAGGGGGGCTCTGAAGGGATTTGACACCCCCGCTTACCCATATGAAAACACACCCCCAATTTCAAGGATAGAAACATTCCTTCTTTACTGAATAATGGTAATGATAAACTGCATATTTGCTGTGAAAAAGAAGTCGCATGTGTATGATAGTTGTGTTTACATGTTAATCATTTAAAAAAAATGACTGAAACAAGAGACTGTAGAGGGTATAAAAGATCTGAAAAAAAAAAAAAGATTGGCTCCTGCAGTTTGTCCTTCGATTTGCTGTGCACCTGTGCCAGGCATATGGCTGCCCACGGTAACACTGTTTACCCACATTTGTCACAGTGACAGTCAGGGTACAGCAACAGAGAAAGGGGATGGATCCTTGTCTATAGCGGTTAAATCCTGAAAGGACCTGTCCAACCTCACACTTCTGGTCCATGATTTAAAAACGGAAGAGAACGTGGAAGAGAAACCTTCATGCTCCATTATAAGTGGATGAGGGAGAGATTTGTGGGATTGTTATGAGAGAACAAGGCACATTTCCTGTCATCTGGAGGTGTTTGGTTATGTTAAAATGGACCTGGGATGTTTCTCTTTCCAATTCTGTGAATTTGAAACAGCTAAGTTTTGCTTTGACTGTGTGTGTGTGTGTGTGTGTGTGTGGGTAGTAGGGTGTGGGCCTCCCAGAGCCGAGCCCTCTGGCCTAGCACAGTGAGTGTCCCTCGGGAGACCCCTGGCTTCATGGGAAAATCTGTGCTTCATTGCATTTCTCCTGATTTCCCGCGGTCTTGCCGCAGCCACAAAGCATTGGTTGCTGAAGCCACTGTAGGCAGACAGCAGTGGGCTGAAAGATCTCTGCTGGAGTGAAGAAGCAGATTTTGTAACCCGGGCTCAGTCTCAGAGGCTGTGGCTCCCAGCATTAACTGTCCTGTCAGCATTTGAGTGCACCAAGAACGTGGCTTAGCATGGGACATGCTAGCATTGTAGAGGTTTGTCTAGTGTGTTTGCAAAACAATGTATTTTAATTGACTAATGGGTAAGTTGCCTGAAAGACATAAAAAGGTTGAATATTGGGTCTTGTGGAAGGTGTGTGTATTTAGGTTGGTCTAGGTTTTGATTCTGTGGGTTCTTGTGTTTGATATGGGATGCTGCTGAGATGTTCAAAAAAACAGAGCATGGGACAACATGGGTCACTTTGTGTGGTCATCAAGACCTGAATGTGGGTAGAGGTCAGTCAAATATGAAAGCTACAAAGACATTGAAGGAAAAACTTGTTTTTGAAAAACAAGGTGAAAATTGTGAAATGTGAAAGCTGAGAACATCTCTCAGGAGCTTTCGGATGTAGCTAAAGAAAAAGGTCAAAGTTCATCTTGAAATGTCTCTTGAAACTACTGTAGAGCAGATACATTCTTGAAAAGAACATATAAAATGTTTCTTGTTTCCACACAGGGATAAAGATTATCATCTGAGGACGTATAAATCAGTGGTGATGGCCAACAAACTGATTGACTGGCTGATAGCACAGGTAAGATTCCAACTCTAATGTTCACACCCAAAGCGACCCATGTTAAACTCTTTGCATAAACCATGTTAGAGAAAACAAGGCATTAAGTGACATTCTCAGGCCTACAGTGATGAAAGTTCATCCTTGTGGGATTTGAAGACCTAAAACCTTTCAATTACCCACCCAGATTGTCAACCCATTGGCTAGGCTGCCCCATACATCAGCCTGATTACTTGGTTCACTAATGCAGTATAGATTAGAAACGCATTTGTCTCCACAGGAAGTGAAACAGAATGAAGGAGCGTGACACAGTGGTGGCTATTTTCTAAACAAGCTGGACATCCCAAATGTGCCAAGAAGGATGTGATCTGTAACAATAAACCAGCGCCTAGCCGCAAAGTCTAGTTCTGTCTGCTAAGGAGCTGTACAAAAACAGAACAGTCACCATAATGAGATGGCAGTTTTGGATTAGTTTTGAAGTGTGGTTTAGAGATTGAGGGGCAACCCTTGCGTTCTTGCTCCTCAGCGTTCAATAAGATGATGTATTGTGTCTGACAACAAAATTATTGCCAGGCATTCAAGTGACCCTGTGGACTTGTTGCGCTGTGGTGACTGGACCGCAGCAGTGTTTATGTGATTTAAACATGGTTTTCTGGGACTAAATGGAGGGTGTGTGACAGTTTGACCAAGCAGACAGAGACTGGCACTTGTTTTCTTCTGTTTTTAAGGGGGATTGCCGGACCAGAGAAGAGGCACTGATTTTGGGGGTGGAGATGTGTGACAACGGATTCATGCACCATGGTATGATAATTTATTATTGTACCATCGTTTATTATCTTTTGTTTGTGTTTTCTCTTCATTTCATGACTCTGTCTGATTCAGCATTTTGTTTTACTTCTCCTCTGTGTATTTCTGTTGACAATTTTGTTTTCAATGATGTAAGGCGTTTAATCTGCAGAAAATGGTGACTGTGAAGTTAAACATTATGTGAAATGTGTCAATTACCAAAATTTGACCCATGTCTAAATGTTTAAAACGTTTTTATTGCAGAATGAATTTTAAATTATATATCTTTATAGTAACATGACTTGTATTATGACTTCATAGTTCTTTGACAATTAGTGCATAAGCTCTGAAGTTTAAAACTACAAAAACCAGGTGCTTTAAACATTGTATGTGTAGAAAACATACATAGCTACATCCTATTCATGGAGACCGTTAGATGGTGTAAGCTTGCATAGAACATGTTCCCCCTAAACAAGTGTTTTTCTGAAGATCCTGCACATTTTGTCTCTGGACAAGAGTTTTGCCCTTCTCCACAGTCCAAGTATGACGGGCTGGTTGTCACGGCAACCGATTGTTTGCAGGATTCAGGGCTGTTTTTCTGGTCGCCGGGTGCCAATGTCCACATCATGCATGTGTGACTCATTTATCGACTCATTATGCATGAGATGGGCCGCTCCCAACAGCCTCCAATGACGCTTCATTCGCGGCACAATTCCAGGAAATTTATGAAACGTAATAACTTCGCTGGCAATGTTTTAGTTTAGTTCTGGTCCCGAGAGTGATCGCAGCGTTTGTCCATCTGAGCTGTTTCGCTGTGGTTTTGTGACCATTAAAGCTAATTCAGCATTATCTAATCCTGCCTGTTTAGTGTGGGGAACACCAGCCTCTTTTTCTCATTGGGGGTATTTTTATTACAAAGTGAAGGGATTGTTTGGAGCCCTTGTTGCCCTGGTGACAGATTGAAATTCTGGTCTGTGCTTTTCACGGAATCCACTTTCCAGAAAACAGGCCTCTGAAATGTAATTGCGCGGCTCTTCTCATTCCAGCACATTGAGATCTTTCAGCCTGTGTGCTGCACAAAATAAATGCACATCAATCTGATCCTCTTGTATGTCTTATATGAAGAGCAGCAATAACAACAAAACTATTAACTATATAAAACTAAAACTATTAGCTATTAACTATAAAAAAACTTATACAAGTCATTTCAAATGACTTTTTTTTTTAGAAGTTTATAGAAGCTTATTTGTAGAAGTTCATGGTTTAAAATATTAAGTTGATTAGGCATTAAAATGTAGTTTTTTTAAAGTGTAAAGTTGCTTGTCAATAACTAAATAAGATACTGTTATAAAACAAAATGTTAATTAAATTAATACACAATACATTTGAAATGAAAATGGACATGGTGAATATGACTTGTCATTGTTTTTCCCTTTTTGTAATTACTAATTCACTTTTTTTGCACATACATTCACATACATTTTAAGTACATTTTAAATTATTTTAAAAATGATAATTGGTTATGAAAACCGGTTTTCTTCATTTAAAACATTTGATTGAGTGATAATTGACCCTGAGCTATCTTGGTTTTATCTTTTCACAGTTCTGGAAAAGAGTGAATTTAAGGACGAACCTCTTCTGTTTCGCTTCTTCTCTGATGAGGAGATGGAGGGTTCCAACACCAAACACAAGCCCATCAAACACGATCTAAAAATAGTGGAGAATGTCATCGCCAAGTCACTGCTGGTGAGAGATGTCGCTTGTAATCGCCTACAGCTGATGGCATTTACAATAGCGCAGGTTGGCGCGGACCCATGCGTTTTTTTATGCATTCACGAGGGGCTCCTGAGCTCTGAGCTCAGGCCAGCTCTGACTCCAGAGCCTTCAGCAGTAATTACACCTGACTGTTCCTAGATCAGCCTCTTATTAAACTTAAACACGAAGTCAACAGGGTTGACGGTGTTGGCATGTACGAGACTGAATGCAATCGCTTCAGTAGGAGCGTTGCCAATGCAGCTACAGTATCATAATAAAACATTACTGCGTGTCAAAACAAAGCTCTGTGCTTATCCATTTCCTTAACAAGAGCGAGCAGAACAAACTCATTATAGTGAAACGTTTATAGTGTGAATTATAGAAGGATTCTAGATTTTTTGTGAGGTTTGGTTTAACCAGCTAATTGAAGCTTAAGCCCCAGTGATAAATATCAAAATGAAATTCATACACTTGGGGTTTTTTATTTTGCATATTACATTTCATCAGTTTATGAAACGTAACATAATTAGTGTGTAATATTAATATAATTTCCACCGCTAGCATTGGCAGTTCGTACTGTTAACATTGCCTGCGGTTCAATATGTACATGCATGAGAAACTGAGAATGTTAGTTATGCACATAATGTTATGTAAGAGTCTATTTTTTCCTGATGTTTGAGTCTTGTATTAAAATGAAATTGTATCCCTGCTGAATACATTTTCCACACAATTAAATGATGAAACCTGTCCAATAAAACCAGCAATTATTAAAGCATATTTTAAGAAATACTCAGAATGTGACCCTTGTTTCAGATAAAGCCAAATGAGAGTGGTTATGGATTCACACTAGAAGATCGGAACAGAGTACCAATGGTCAAATCAGTGGAGAAGGGCTCCCATGCTGAGGTATGTCTGTTTGTTTGTTTGTTTGTTTATTTAAAAGCACACACAATACTTTCCATGGACTAAGGGTCACTGTTTTTCAACCACATTTTACTGTGTTTTAGCTCATGGTTTTTCACAGAAACATTGTCCTTGCAGTATCTTGAAAGCATTTTGATGTTTGTTTTCCAAGCAAACACAGAAAAATGTGATGAATCTGTATAGTTGACTTCTCTAATCTATAAGATTTTTAAAACCTCTTGGGCATTTTTTGACGTGTGCGGTCGTGGTCTGACTGGCCAATCACGCAAAAGGAAGCTTCTTCAGGTTGTCTTGTACTGATCTGTTAGATCAAACCCCAGTGAATGTGGTCAGAGATGCTGGTCAAGTGACTTGAGGAGTAATTCTGTCCAGGCCTAAAGTGACGTTCAGTGAACGTCACAGGATGAACTTCATTCCACATCGCATGAGAAACAGGCTAAAAAAAGAAAGACGGAGGCAATAAAATCCAGCTGTGCACTTAAATAGATGAAGGGATGTCTCGTAAAATGAAAGAACAGAGGCTTATGACTGTAAATGGAAGAGAGAGAGTGAGAGAGACAATTAAAAACAAAAAGAAAAAGTAAAAAAAGTCCTCATGCTAAATCTGCAGAGGAAATACATGCTCTGGAAACAGCATGCTGTGTTTTATTGTTGAAGAATAGTTATATTTATAGCAGTCAAAGGACATGTCCAATCCATTCAGTGAATCCAGAGTGAATGAATTAGATTCACTTGAGAGCTCAGAGCAGAAAGTTAAACATGAATGAAAGACTGGACCTCTGCAGCTGTGACTATCTATCTGTCTATCTGTCTGTCTGTCCGTCCATCCATCCGTCAATGTTGAGATATAAAGTGTCCTCACAACATATTCAGACAGTTTAAGACCATATAAAATCACATATGTAACATATATATTTACCAAATACATTTTGAGGCCATTGTAGAGTATTTACATTGTACAGTATAGCATCTACACTGATATCTATGATGAATCAATGCTCTTATGTGGTTGTAATGCAGATGGCAGGTCTGGAAGTTGGTAAGAAGATCTTTGCCATTAATGGAGACTTGGTCTTCTTAAGACCCTTCCAGGAGGTGGAGAACTTCTTAAAGCAGTGCTTCCACAGCAAAGGTCCCCTCAGAGTACTGGTCAGCACCAAACCCAGAGAGTAAGTGGAGAACTTCTTGTCATTCATTATCTACAGACTTCATACCTCCTGTTAGCATTCTAGCTAATCTGTACGGATGTCGATTAAATAAAAAGCATTGCCAGATAAATGTCCTATTATTAACTATTAACAGATCTAAATTTAAATCGCTGAAAGGAATGTCAGAAACCTGTCTGAATTGTGGTGTGTTTATTTTTCCCACAGGACGGTCAAGATTCCGGACTCCGCGGACGGATTGGGCTTTCAGATACGTGGTTTCGGTCCATCTGTGGTGCACGCAGTTGGCAGAGGTGAGGTTTCAGGAATGACAGAAAAAAGAGAGAGAATCAGGACTGGGTAACAGGAATCCACTTCCTGTTATCCTGTTGTGTGTTTGAACCTCAGCTGGATCAGGCTGGAGATGCAGGTACATGACTGGGCTTGAGTCAGACTGAGATGTTCATAACACTCTGTATACAGCGAGACTGACTCGCACAGCTAGTGTTCCTGCTGGGCCCAACAGCCGCTCATCAAAACTTAGTCAAAGATGAATGAAAAAAAGATGATGAAGATGACTGAAAAAGGATGAACAATCCAGTCTATACTGGAACTCCTGAGGAGAAAGAAAGATGAAATGAAATGCACATGAGCACAGAAAACAATTAAGTGAATTATAATTAAATTATATAAGTGAAAGTGACATGTTTGTCAGTTACGGTTGCCCATAACCGAAATGTGACCTCTGCATTTAACCCATCCATGTGAGGAGTGAACACACACACACCCGGAGCAGTGGGCAGCTATCCCTGCAGCGCCCGGGGAGCAATCGGGGGTTGGGTGCCTTGCTCAAGGGCACTTCAGTTGCTATCTGCCGGTGCTGGAATCGAACCAGCAACCTACTGATTACAAGCACGACTCCTTAACCAGTAGGGGTTTTAGAAATAGATTGGTTGAAAGGAATGGGGGAGTGGTCTAATTTAAAGGTTTATTCTGGTGGACAGTGATTGTAGCTAGTTTAACTAGCTTAGCGTTTTGTTTAACAAGCTTTACTTGTAAAGCTACACTTACATGTTGACCAGCTAAGATTTGCTGGTGACCAGCACCAAACCAAACATAAACCAGGCTGAACATGCGTGTAAAGTCATGCTGTTTTGTAAGGTAATGGCATATAAATGTGAATTTCTCTGGCCACATTTAGAGGGTCAACTACATATTCAGGTGATTGTTGCTCATGTGCTCAGTGGGGTGTTATAATAATCACATGTAATGTTCTCATTTGTTCCTTCCTGCTAGTTCTTTGTTGCTTTTGCCCGAGTTTTGCTGGCTCCAGAAGAGAAGTTTGCTTAGGAAAAAAATATGGCGTAAAAACTCCAGACCATGAAACGAGATTAAAAAAAACACAGGAGCCTTTTAAACAAACCGGCACTTTTAATGCAGAGAGATATTTAGTATTAGGCCCTGTGTTTGTCTAAGAGATTATGCAAACAAACTAGATATTTAGTCTGGAAGGCATTTTCCCCAAATCATTAATCTTGAAACTTCAAATATCTTATTGGCCCTCAGACATGTTTTATAGGAACCACACACCATTTACACACAAACAGCTCTGGATCTTTCTGTTGTGTGTTTTGCTTTTCTGCAAATGAAACAGAAACACACTTGTTTCGGTTTACAATCTATTACCCGCTCTAACACAGAAAGTGGAGCCTTTTCTAAAGGGTTTGTCTGTGTTAGAGAAGATGCTAAATTTGGGGTCAGATTGCTCATGTCTGAGTTGCAATGTGAACTGAATTCAGTCATGAATATTCCAACCGCAAAAAGAATATGTGGGTCATTTTGCCTCCTTTACTTGTACATAGACTAACGTTATTTACGGATGTGCTTATGGAAAGACTGTTTGTTTAGCAGATTTGTTTTGATAGTAGCCACAAACAAGGTCTGTCTCCTTGTCTGCATGTCCTGGTTTCTGTGTACCTCATTGTGTACACACACTTTATGGCTCTGTTCAAAAACCTAATCTGTCTACCCGACTGACAATTTAGATTGTAAGAATGTTTCCATAATATATTTATTAAGAATCAAAAAGGTTCAAAAGGTTATTTTAAAGGCTCAAAATATTCCCTTTTTGTAGGTGCTTTATTAACACCATTACTTGATTATTCAGACTTTTTTGGGATGGCATTCTCAGCAAATGCTACCTTAGATTTGGGCCATGAGAAATTTTAAAATGCCTAAAATGTTGTCTTCATAGGTGGCGCAGTAGGTTTTGGAACGGAGCCATTGGGAGTATAAGAGTATTCTATTCTAAGAGTATTTTATATCCAACATTATAGATACATTATATTTTTTTTTTCTCCCTCCTCTCCTGAAAGGCACAGTCGCGGCCGTCGCGGGTCTTCACCCGGGTCAGTGCATCATTAAAGTAAACGGCATCAATGTGAGCAAAGAGAGTCACGCGAGTGTCATCGCCCACGTCACGGCCTGCAGGAAGTATCGGCGGCCCACGCAGGTGAGAACGGCGTCCCTCAACCCCTTAGTGGTGCACTGTACTTGACCTCTTCTAACACTAAATCTCCATCTATAAAGCACCACAGAGCACATAAGAGAACTCTTTGTAAGTCTGTCTGGGCCATTACCCAGCAATAATAGTAGTTATGGCTTCTTTTGGTGAAACTGGGCAGGAAAGAGGGCCAGAAAGCCGGTTGGGGGTGCGAGGGTTTTGGGTTTAGAAATTAGGCCAGGCAGGAGTGTAAAGGGTAAAAGATTGAGCCAGGCCTGGCACTGACTGCTAGGATGCAGTGTGGTTGGTTGGCTGGACTCTGGTTTCCATCAGGCCTGGAAAAGAAGTGCGTGGGGGTGCCCACCCTCCCACCGAGCCGGGATTTGTGGCCTACCGTCAAAATGGGTCTCAGTATCTCAGCATAGCAGGGGAGCCCGGGTGGGGAGAACGGCAGGGGGGCATGTTGGGGAGTCGTGCACAGAAGCAGCGATGGGGTGGGTGTGCATTGGTCTGCGAAACGTACCATTGACAGCCGTGTTGTCATTTGGCCCCCACCCAACGCTTTTCACAAACCTCAGGCAAATGCTTCAATTAGAGCGTGCAGTGCTTGTAAAAACTCTAAACCGCTCTGAAAGCTATCAGCTACACCAAGCCCAGTAGAGAATTTTATTGCTCATAGGTTGATAGGTTTTTATAGCGCAAGAGACTTAGTGGATTTCTTCTTTTTTTTATTAAAGTTTCATTATTTCTTTATTTCTAATTTAGCTGAGGAAAAATAGACAAAATTGAAGCAATTGGTGACTGGAGGTCACCAAAAAAGCTAGGCCGGAAAATATGGTTTATTTGATGTAGACTTTGTGGTGTCATGCAGCATGTAATAGTCTGTAGACTGGCAGCAATACATTTAACGTTTCCATTAAGTAACAAAAATGTTACAATGCTGCAATGTAAAATTGCTCTTGGAACATTTTTTGATGATGTTGTTTGTGTCATTTCACTAACAACCTAAAAGGAATGTTTTAAAAATACTATACATAATGTTGATGTTTTTTGATAACCTGTAGAAAATTATTAGCAAACATTAGTCAGCGTTCAGAGAACGTTTCCTGTTAGCTGGTAAAGCACATATTAAACCACACATAAACCGAGACCCTTGTTATGAAAACAAGTCTGAGAAGGTTGTTTTATTGCTTCTTATTTCAGCAAGACTCCATTAAATGGGTGTACAACAACAGTGAGAGTGCACAGGAAGACCACCAGAGGACCAATCAGAAGCCTGCTGCAGGGGAGAATGGAGACGTGTTTGAGTGTCAGGTTGAAGGTGGTGTAGCACACACACACACACACACACATTTATTTCTCTGTGGGAGACGAGGGCTGCAGCTCTCACTTCAGATCTCTGAGAACTCACAGGAAGTGTTGATTTTAACACTGTTTTATTTCAGACATAGTTCTTGTCTTTTGACAAAAAGTATTTTCAGTTTAGTAAGCATTTCATTGTTATGTTTATATTACTTGAAAATAATACATTTTCCAAAATTTTACCAAAACTGCAACAGACTAAATAGAATTAATTATCCTAATCAAATGTACACACAATATAAATTGAATGTAACTGAAATTAATGTAAATTATATTTTGCCTACTGGTTTTCAGTTCAGGCACTTTAGATGATTCAATTCTCTCCACATGTTCTGCATTGTTAAAGCTTTATTGTATTTGTATGGATGTTAAAATACGTTATTCTCAGATATGAGATTCTGATGCAACTTCATCAGAAATGTAATCAATGAGATTAACTGCTGACTGAAGATGAGCTCTTTCCCTTTAATGACATAATAAAAAACAAATAAAAACTATTTCCTTTTTGGCTCAGTTGGAGGGATTTGTATGGATCAGTAAACAGCAATTAACATTTGGAGAGAGATTTGTTTTTTATCATTAAACGGGAAATACAGTGGATTATTGCATTAACTTTGGTCTTCAGAAACAGATCATAATTTATACTTAATTACCTCTTGAAACAAAGTAGTTTTCTTTTGCTTTCTGATGACAATAAGTTTATTTCAGACATGAAGCAAAATGTTGGCCTAAAAGCGACTCAAAGTATATTCAAGGTATACATTTATTTGAGGTATTAGCATGGTATCAAGGTATTAGCATGTGTGTTCCCTCGGAATCGAACCCACATCCTTTCTGCCGCTAATGCAATGCTCTCCTGATTACGCTATAGTATTAAATGTAATAAATTAGTGTCTTCAATTTACCAAAACATGAATGAATGGTATGTGTTTGTGTTTTTAACAGAGGTCATGGATAAATTCAACACCATCGCCATAATAGACGGGAAAAAGGACCATGTAAGTCTTACAGTGGATAATGTTTATCTGGAGTACGGCGTCATGTACGAATACGACAGCACAGCCGGAATGAAGTGTCATGTCCTGGAGAAAATGGTGGAACCCAAAGGATTTTTCAGCCTCACGGCCAAGGTTAGAGTCACATGACTTATACCACAAACAGACACACCAGCCATTGTCTTCTATGGAAGACCATTAATTCTGTTCTTACAGAAGCAAAGGAGACGAGATTGATGTGTATGTTTGTGATGTGAGAGACTCTTCAAAGTTCATGGCATAACACACAAGGGCAATTAGAATGCATAGTGTAACGCATGAAAGTTTTCTTCACGGTCTCCTGCTGTAGAAAAAATGATAAACAAGTTAAATCACAGCACCTGGTGCGGTGTGGAAACTAGAAAGATAGTTTCTTACAAAACATGCAAAGTTTATTACTGTTGTGTCAGTAAAT
>JBAJNP010009289.1:0-10592 GCA_036877545.1 Yasuhikotakia modesta
ACACACACACAGGCACAGACAGAAACACAGACGGACAGACACACACACACAGACACACACAGGCACAGACAGAAACACAGACGGACAGACAGCAAGATGCTCAAGGCGGCACATGTTCACTCAGACGCATCCCAACAACGTGTGTGAGCTGCTGCAGTTGCTAGGCAACCGGTCCAGCCTCTGCGCTATTCTAACAGAGTATAATCGAGTGATTCTTCCTCCTCCTTCATCCAGCTGGAGCGAGAGATGGAGGAAGAGAGGATCAGAGATACGCCTGACAACTGTGTGTTTCTGCTGCTTAAAACACAGAACAACTCAAAGAAACGTCATTTCTCTGTGTGTGTGTTTATGAATGATCTCAGGGCTGGAGGGACGACTGAACGATCACATGACTCTCATTCCAACACCTCACAGATAAAAACAAACACTCACAATAACACCCGGGTTTGATTGAGTGTTTCTGAGGGACGACATCTTACTGGTCTTCTTACTTAGGAATTATACACGTTTAATCGCTGCTTCACTTCAGGATCATCTAAGAAAAAACTCCCTGATGTCGCCAGAGAAACAACTAATGGTCATTTATGAACAAAGCAGCTCTTGGCAGACTGAACCTTCATCTCCAGCCTCATTACTACACACACACACACACACAATAACTGTGTGTGTAACGCAATACTGACGACCCACAGCCAGTAACCAGCCTGTGTCAAGCTCTGAGCAACTAAACCATAACTAAACCAACACCCAGCTGAAAATAAGCAGGGCTCCATAGCAACAGCACAACCAGCCAGGCTGACCAACGCTGACCACACCGAAAAGGTTTCAGACAAAAGACAGAAATTACAATTACATTTACAGGTCGAGAAACATGAGTGACATGAGTCCATTGTTAATGTCATCCACTAAAATGTGTTTGAGCCCAATGGCTCCCTGCAAAAAACGCTAGTTAGTTCTGAGAAAAGCTCAGAGTTCGCAAGCGGTTATCACTGGAACGACACACAGTGTCTGTTATAATGCAGCAGATATCACTGGAACGACACACAGTCTGTTATAATGCAGCAGATATCACTGGAACGACACACAGTCTGTTATAATGCAGCAGATATCACTGGAACGACACACAGTGTCTGTTATAATGCAGCAGATATCACTGGAACGACACACAGTGTCTGTTATAATGCAGCAGATATCACTGGAACGACACACAGTCTGTTATAATGCAGCAGATATCACTGGAACGACACACAGTCTGTTATAATGCAGCAGATATCACTGGAACGACACACAGTGTCTGTTATAATGCAGCAGATATCACTGGAACGACACACAGTGTCTGTTATAATGCAGCAGATATCACTGGAACGACACACAGTCTGTTATAATGCAGCAGATATCACTGGAACGACACACAGTGTCTGTTATAATGCAGCAGATATCACTGGAACGACACACAGTCTGTTATAATGATTATATAACAGCAAATACAGGGCAGGAAACATCTTACAGAGAACCGGATTAAACCGCAAGGAGGGCCAGATGTTTCAACCTGGACACACACAGAGCAAATTACACTGACCTGGAGTCAGCAGCAGAGACCGTTTAATATTACACTGATCCAGAGTCAGTGTAAATGCTTACTGTTATGTTTGGTCCCACACAAACTAACCTCACACTGTCACAAGCTTACAGTCGTGGGCCAGAGCCATAAACACACACAGAGCTCAGTGTCGGTCGCTTTAAATCCTCCCCAGCTGAGGTAAAAATTCCTCCCCAGGAAATTTGATATTCATGGTGTGTGTGTGTGTGTGTGTGTGTGTGTGTGTGTGTGTTCAATCAACACACTATTTATAGCTTGTACCCCAAACTCCCCTCTCTTATTAAATACAGTATCACAGCCCCTGCTATCTAACTCACATCTAACACTCAGCAGCAGCGTTACATACAGACAGAACCATACGACTGTAGCAGCAGATAAAACAGGTCACAGCTGAGTTTGCTCGACTGAAATCCCTCCATCAGATCTCCAGGCACAACACGACACAACTGTGTGTGTCTGATGAGTGTGAAAACACCGAATGAAAACAAACGATCATCTCACACCAGTCCACACAACAAAACACACAATTATAAACACACACCTCCAACTACACACAAACAGCACATAACGCACACACAGAAACACTGAGAAAAGAAGCAAAGAAAGCTGAGGGGCCAGTGTTGAGCGGACCCCCGGTCCATGCAGAGAGAGTTCAGTGAGGGTTTAACAGATAATAAGCACCTGTGTCAAGACTTCAGAGCCTTCAAAGACATCACAGCACAGGATTATCCTCCCTTTGTGTGTGTGTGTGTGTGTGTGTGTGAGTCTTTTATGGTCTGTTATTTTACCTGTTGATATAGAGGCAAAAAACCTCATGCATTCTAATGTACATCAACAGTGACAGAATTGCAGTGATTAAACACAGAAAACATCACATTTGATAGAAGTATATAAATAGACAGAAAGTTTAAAAACAATACAACACAAAACTCTTTGAATGCATTCTGCTAACTGCCCCACAAACGCAGTGAAGCAGAGAGGGTCTGCTAATGAGTGTCTGTCAGTTGCCCCACAGAGGAGAGAGGGAGGGATGAAAGAAAAGAGCCTTTATCTTTCCTTTGGGCCTCATACATGACACTTTAAGTCAATTTTTAAAACACCCCCCTCTTTATAGTACAAAACACACACACACACTCAACAGTTGCAAAAACTCTGCAGAATAAAACACTGTCTCATGTGCCAGACTAAAATGATATAATGGAAAAATGTTGTTTTCCATTCATTTATTCCTTTGTTTCCATTCATTTATTCCTTCGAAGGCAGTACTGCCTTCTGATATCACATCTGATTCCCTGATGTGAACAACATGACAGTCAAAATCTCACTTAAAAAACAAATGGCATATTTTTGCAGTGTGAACATGATAGACAGACTGATGAACATAAAAACTCCAGGACAAAACACAGCCAGCAAAACTGACACTGATGACTTTCCGATGTTTGACTTGTGTGTAATACACATCAGACACTCGGGTGCGTCTGACACTACACACGGTAACCCTTACAGTAACCATGGCAATGTTAGTTTCTGCCAAAATATCATAGTTACCAAAGTTATTGTTAGTGCAACCAAATAATACCAAATCTGTTTTTAAAGCTAACTTGCTTTTAGCAGGACTGTCATCAAAAATATAAACATAACAACAAGATTCTGAGAAATACAACAACATTACAGTCTCACACATACATGCCTATTGGCAATATAAACGGAGGCAGTTTTCTGCAGCACAAGTTTCACATAAGACCCTGGAAATGAATGTTTGTCTAAGCAGAACCTAGAGAACAGGTTAATAACTTCAGATGCTGTCAGACAGTGAAGCACATCTGTACTGCAGGTCTGTGGTATAAACATAAACAGGTTTCTCAGCATCTAACATCACTGGCACACATTTCTTTCGTTTTCCTTATTAACCAGCAACAGCCTTTAGTTTACAACAATTTTCTATTGCGAGTCAAGCCTGGGTGGCATTAGGGGCGGGGCTTTCTCAGTGCAGAATGCATTTGATTGGTCAAACATCTGGACGTGCAGCATGAGCCATCAACACTCTTGGCTCATTTTTCTACAGTGTAAGACTGAACATCACAAATAATAACAGACAATAACCCACATCAATCTGATTTCATTGGGTCTTAATGTTGCAGAAACACTGATATGATCCCAGAACAGTGACCCCTGCGTCCCAGCAGAACATGCCAACCAGTCACAACCTCATGATCACAGAACCAAAGACTTGTTGCTTTCATTGCGTTCAGGTTTGTTTTGTGTGAGTTTTCATAAAGCGGTGATGTTCAGTAAACACGACCACATGGCGGTCAGACTTTCTCTCAGCAGATACTGACAACATGGCGTATCGCAGCAGAAACTCTTCCTAACGCAAAAACAGCCGTGACGGAGCCAGTCGTTCATCAACAGCTGGGTAACGTGATGCATCGCGCAGTCGTGCCCGTAAATAACACCAACACACACGCATGCGCTGAGTACCTGCTGGCGTTGCCCCGAAGATCCGGACCACGGGCACTTTCTGGACCTCGCTGCCTCTGAACTCGGAGTAACGCGCGTCCAGGTCTCTGACGGGGCGGGTCAGGTAATAATCCGCCGTGACGATCCGTACCGAAAACATGCTCGGTTCGGTTCCGCCGGACAGTCGTAAAATCACTTCAAATGAAGACGGATACAAAGGCAGAGGATGATTTCTGATGTCCCGATCGTTACATACACGACAAATACGATCTGTTGATAATCCCATGCAGTAACGTGTCCAGAATCACGCGTCACAACCTCTATCCCACTTCGTTCATAAACTGGATCCAGCGGTTCCCGATCTGCTTTCCTCCGCCTCTGTAATACGATCACAACGCTGCTGGGCAGCGGGAACGATCCCCATCCCTCCCCGTCCACGCCGCGCTCACTGCGGTGTCCCTGCGCGCCGCCGCCGCTCGCCGCCGGAGAGCGAGATCCACGCTGCCTCTGCTCTGATTGGTCCAGCCCGGAAAAAAGACGAGGTGTGATTGGCTCACGGGAGGAGACGCGTGCTGATTGGCTCTTGGTAGGCGGAAGTAACATGGAGAAGCTAAAGACATGATAGCCTTAAACTCCTCGAAGCGACAGATATGAGGAGGCTGGACGGAGACTTTTAACTAATATTTACAACAAAATAAGGAAATACAGAACAGATCGGTGCTGTTATCGAGCGATCCGCCCAAATGTCTCAAAAACACGGCAGAAATGTATTTACAGCTGGTTAATAGTTTCGTATAGCATCTATTGGACCGTAATGCTGAAACGGAGTGCGGTGAAGTTTTGCGAAAGACGTGAGAAATACGGGGAAATACCACCATGAAAATATTTACTTTCACCTTTTCCTGTTTCAATCAGATAACGAGCAGCGCTGCCCGGCGGGGGCGGGGTCTGTGTGACGTCATCGCAGCCCCCCTTCCTGTTTGCTGTCATGTTGTGGTTTAATAAAAACATGAAGTTTGTCGTTATCATGAGATCTATGAACGATCGTATAAAACATCCGTGTTGTGTTTGTCTGACCCGAACAGACTGAGCAGGAGGTTTATTCAGAGCTACTGAGCTGCACTAAATCTGCTTTATCTCAGTTATAAAGGCTCAGGTGAGGTTTACTGCACAGAAAACCTCTGGACACTCAAACATTGTGGATCACACAACCACACCATACAATTCATGCAATTTTTGTGTTGTACAAAAACTTCCCAGCACTTCCCTTAAGTCTTAAATCTTGAGGCACAGAAACCTGTTTCCCTGAACAAACACTCAAGACTCAACCAGCTACTTCCAGTTTTTGTGTGTCTGTTTCAACCACCCGTCAAACATGATTTCTTGGGTCATATATCTGTGACATTGTTTGAATGTCTGTTTCCTGTTGTAGAAACACAATATGTGAGCATGTGTGGATGTTTTTCTGTTACACTTCTCCAAGCTCTTTTTTAGGGTCTTGGGCATTTAGAAACATGACAACACTGCCACCAAGTGGTCTTACTGTTACCCAATACATTTATATTTTCACTATTTCACTAAAAAGACACTGGAAAAAAGGAAAATTTATTTCTTTGACACATACAACCATCATCATATAAGGAGACAAGAATTAAGAATAAGAGTCAAGCTGGTAAAGTGTAAAATATTGTACTTTTATTTCCAAATGGGAAACAAGTTAATAAAATGGCATGTTAAAAATGTCAATGGCAAAGATGATTCTGAGGTGAAAGGCGGACACTGTTAAATCAAACACAAAACTCAACAAACAGCTTTAAAGACTGATGAGCGCTTTACAATAAAACAATTTAAACATCAAAAAGTAACTTCATTCAATGCAAAGAGAAAATCAGACTTATGTTAGAGGACATTAAATGCATTAAGACTCTGTGTCCTCTGTGAAGAATTAAGGACATGAATACTGGCCTCAGTGAGGATGGGTGGACTGGTTGTCATGGTAACCTGGAGTAAACGGAGGCCGGTTAGCCCTCCTCCTCCTAACAGGAAGTTATGGAAAATCTGTGTCAGGTGAGACTGTGTCTGAAACCAAAGGTACCTCACACAGGATTCTGGGATATTGTGGGTCCGCAACATAAATGGGGCCAAAAATGTGTTGCGGGTTTGTTCTGGTTTGGGTCACAAACAGCAAGAAAACACTGAAATGCAACTTAACCATTTAACTGATTACAGTGAGGGGACAATAAACAGCCTTATTACTGAGAAACGTATATAACCTACATTAATTTAAATTCTTCATTTGCAACAAGGATGCAATGTATCACAGTATATATTATTACACTTAAAGACGGAAGCATTTCTCAGGTTTCGGACACAATCTAAAGGACGAGGAAACAGATGTAAGATTTATGTATCTTTGCATGATTAAGGAAGCCGAGATCAGTTGAAATACTTCAACATTTG
The DNA here is from genome assembly GCA_036877545.1 of Yasuhikotakia modesta. Lineage (NCBI taxonomy): Eukaryota > Metazoa > Chordata > Actinopteri > Cypriniformes > Botiidae > Yasuhikotakia > Yasuhikotakia modesta. Next base: position 6,521 of record JBAJNP010009289.1, read on the forward strand.
GGGGCAAATACAAAACCATAACAGTAATATTATATGCAAAATAACTTTTGTTATACATCAGATTAACATCTAATATTTTGGAGAGGACACATTTTTCACAGAACGAAATGTCAACTCAGAATTAAGTGTTGTAAAAAATAAACAAAATAAATAAAAATCATGTATTTTTCAGGTTAAGCCTGAAGATTTTAACACCACTGGATTTGCACAATTTCCCCAGCAGAGGAGAGAACAAACAAAACATACATTCCTACAACTCAAACATTATGAGACAATAAAACGTGATACAGTTTGATGCATAAAACCCTTCATAGAATCACAAACACTGGCTCCCATGAACATAACTAACCTTTTCAAAGCAAAACAAAGAGATGAGGGCGGAAAGAACACATGACTGAAAACAAACCAACAAAATAAACAGAAACAGGCATCTTTTTACACTGAATACAGGCAATTCATATCATTATAATGGGTACAGTCACAGCCCTGAACAAAAGCCATCCCATGCTCCCCTCCTCCAACATTACCCACAATCCCCTCTGCTGCTGCTCATGTATACACCTCTCACACCTCTCAAAAGTCTGTGCAGATGGTTTGGTCTCCTCTGGTGTGACGAGGGCATGAGGCTGCAGGGCATAACAGGAGTTCAGGTCAACTCATGAGGTTGTACAGGCCTCCAGACAGGAGGGCAGAACAGGGGGCATACGTGACCCCGGGGCGAGAGGGTCAGGGTGACACAGGGTGTTGGGTTTAGAGGTTGTCTCCAGGCTGATACTGAGGTTCGGTTGCGGTGAAGTAATCTTCAAGGAAGGCCTGCAGGTATTCGAAAGTGGGTCGTTCCTCAGCATCTTTTTTCCAGCACTGGAGCATCAACTCATGCAGGGAACTCGGACAGTCCTGAGGAGACGGCATGCGGTAGCCCCGCTCCACCTGCTCCAGAACCTCCCTGTTGTTCATGCCTGACAAACATCACACACAACACATGTTCCTCAGCTCAGCAGGACTGACTGCTAAACTGATCCTGTTAAAACTGTTTCTAACTCTTCTAACACCCGAGATCTTTGTGCAGAACTCAAAGACCTTCAAAGCCAGAGAATTCATCATTGTCATGAGGGACGTGACTGTGTCTCAATCACACAGAGAGGAACGCCTGCAAACATCTGCTGGTGATGCAATCCATCACTGAAATCATTGAGATTTCACATCTCCTGCATTCAGCCAAGATCAGAGTTTTCATTCTTACGTCTTTAGTTCACCAACATGTCAGTTTTTTTATTTGAGAGTTTAGGCTTAAAAAAGGGTGGTAGATAGTGGAAATAAAATGGTTAAGGTCATGTTTCTGTAGTGTAGCGTCTTCAAAAGATTGAACCTATTTTAAGTAGGTTGATGTTATCTGTAAATCTGATGTAGGTCAGATTTTACTCAGGCATTAAAATATATTTTTAATATCAGGGTCACGTTTGCAGGTTTACATGACATCTTATGAGCTCTTTAGAGATGAAGTTCAGACTCCATCAGAACTAAAATATCTCAAATATATCTAATTTCTATCATTTTCTTACACATGATTGCTGCTATGATTTAGTTCCTTTGTCAGCAGTTTGAAGAGTTTACCTGGATAAGGTACTCTGCCTTTAGTCACTAGCTCTGTTAGCAGAATCCCAAAAGACCAAACGTCGGATTTAATGGTGAACTTCCCGTACAGAGCCGCCTCAGGAGCCGTCCACTTAATGGGGAATTTAGCCCCTGAAATTCAAACAGGAATAACAAAACAGGAAAAATAGCATTCAGTTGAAAACATGCCCTGGAATATTCCAGAATATCGCCAGCAAGATAGACATAAAATGCACCACGACATTGAGGGATAACTGAGGAAATAGATCTCCATTAGTGACACATCTCTCTCACCCTGTCGGGCTGTGTACTCATTGTCTTCGATGAGTCTGGCCAGACCGAAGTCAGCGATCTTACACACCAGATTATCGCCCACCAGAATGTTAGCGGACCGCAAATCTCTGTGAATGTAGTTCATTCTCTCGATGTAGGCCATACCTCCAGCCACCTAACACACAAACACACTCAACATACTGCATCTGCTGAGAAACACCATTTAAGTCCCTGTGGAGTAATTCTGAGGTAAACCTAACAAGATTACTTCAGTTCTGCAGTTTTCTGCATGAGAATGGATCTACAGTTGTGATGCAGAAATTACACATCATCCACTCACAGTAAAGAGATTACTTTCACAGATTAACTACAGCATTAACCACAGCACAGCTGTAGACTGATGTGTGAATTACACTGTTTGTGTACAGTGGGCACAAGGGCCAACATTTATATACATTTATATAAATGAGAGTCATGAGTACAGACTCAATACACACCCTGGTCAAGAATTTGAATTTATCGCAGTTTGAATGAATACAAAGATGTAAAATGTAATTAAAGTTTTTAAAAGAGGCAAAAAGTAAAATGCGAGATGTTGTTACTGGGCTTATTCACACACAGAATGACACACCATAACAATTAAAATGTGGTATGTAAAAAAACAACAACACATTTTTAACATTTTTTTCATGTTGACTGTGATGAACACATGTTGACTGTGTTGGTCTTTTGAACAGTAAACATCAAAAGACTGAACAAAAGTGACTGAGATGTTCATGTGTTAGGTGTCGCTGTACCTGGGCAGCCATGTCCACCAGGTTGGGCAGTTTCAGACTCCGCCCCTCGCCATCCTTCAGGAATTCTAGAAGACTTCCTAAAATATACCACACGCACACGCACACACACACACACACACTTCAGTGAGAGAGACACAACTGCAATAGATTATGTCAGTGGTGTTAAAAAAGACATATTCTGTAATCTCATCTTCATTATTACTATGGCAACAGCCTCTGACCTTTGCCCATGTACTCGGTGACAATATAAATGGGCTCTTCAGACACGACGGCGTACAGCTGCACTAGTTTATCATGTCGTAGTTTCTTCATGATCTGCGCTTCCTCCAGGAAGGACTCTGGAGACATGGTCCCGGGTTTGAGGGTCTTCACAGCTACTTTAGTGTTGCCGTTCCACGTGCCTGACAGAAAACTGACCGTTAGCATGACGGCACATATGTGACACATAAACGTGACACACATGCACCCGTCCTCCATCTACATCCTGCACATTCATTCTGCAGTCAACACAGCCGCTCTCACTGACGTCTGTATCTCTCATCTCCATTTACTGACTGAAAGAAAAATGTACACAATTACCCGCCTGCTTTCATCGGTGCCCAAAATGTCTGTTATTGTGGCAGGCAAATGTTGCAGACTTTGACCAATTTGAGGCTAGTGAAACTAAATTTCTAACTGAACTGACACTCTGAAAGTTTACTTGAGGCTCACGCAGGACTTTTGGCTGTTTAACTGCAGGACAAATACAGGAATCTGAGTTAAGAAGAGTTAAAAAGGTTGTTACATGCACAACACAGCTTGCCTTTAAATGACACTACAGGCAGGTCGTAAAATTATGAAAACTAAAATTATCTGGTTCAAAAACGATAAAACATCCTAATCAGGCTGATAGAAAAAACATCAAATATGAAATTAAACACTAATAAAATCACTTAAATGACTAACAGCCTGCAGCGATAAAAAGGCAAGATTGATCATGGTATATTGATCATGGAGATATTTTGGGAAACAAGTCTACAGGGAAGTGGAGGGGGGGGGGGGGGTGGTGGTACACACACACACATTTTTATTGCTTTCTGCAGAGAAATAAATGCATACAGCTTTGACATGACACATGAGTGAGTAAATAATTACATGGTTTTCATTTTTGGGTGAACTAATCCTTTACATTAGTAATTGTGGAGAGATTAGGACTAGATGTAAACATTTATCCTTCATTGAAAACTTCAGCTGGTGTGGAGGTGAGAGTGTGTGAGCGGAGGTGATTGTCTTACCACACCAAACATCAGCGAAACACCCCGCCCCCAACTTCACCTCCAGCGTCAGAGACTCCCGGCAGATTTCCCAGCAGTCGTGGCTGAGTCCCACCGTTTCAGGGGTGTAGAACA
>JBAJNP010009290.1:0-18431 GCA_036877545.1 Yasuhikotakia modesta
AGTTGTAAGTTTTAGTTGCTGTATTCTTTAGCAGAAATTGCCATTACAATTACACATTTTGTAAGAAATCTTAATACTTTGTGTCTTTTGAAGTGTCTCAATGAGAAGTGTGGGTATGTTGACTTTATTGTAAACATACCACCGCTAACAAATGACTCTGAGGTCTCACCTAGCGAAGGTGCGCTACCGAAACGCGTCACGCTTGAGTGACAGCTGCGTTTTAATAGACTTGCCTTGGAGCTGCGGTCGCTCCGCCCCTTTGAACACCCGTTTAGCCAATCACGTGTCTTCCCCAAACTATAGGGCAAGCGAAAAAGTCGCACTGGAGCGCAGCGCAAAAGCTACAGACACCCGATATCACTCGCATGGCGCACGGGTAACCTGATCGGCTTTGGCAGAAACGAGGCGGGGTGATAGACTAAAGGAGCCTGAGGTGAAGAGTTAAAACAATGTCTGTTTCCTCTGGTGAAGTGACAGTGGCAGGCGACATCAAAAAGGAAAATGTGAAGTACGCAGAGAGTCTCGAGATCTCCGCGGAGGGTCGGGGGCAAGTGAGACTTGTGACTCTGGACAGTCTGGCTGCCACTGGGATGCTTGTGGGGCAGCAGTCCTCTCCATCGGAGCGCAAGATGCCCGCCATGGACTCTTTGACTGAGCACTGTTCATCCGCAGCAGGCGCTAACACTTTGGCTTTCTCACCGGAGCAGGTCGCTTGTGTTTGCGAAGCGCTTCAGCAGGGAGGCAACGTGGATCGGCTTGCCCGGTTTCTGTGGTCTCTCCCGCAGAGCGACTTGCTGCGCGGTAACGAGAGTATCCTGCGCGCTCAGGCGCTGGTGGCTTTCCACCAGGCGCGCTACCCAGAGCTTTACAGCATCTTGGAGAGCCACAGCTTCAGCCCCTTGTATCACTCTGCCCTGCAGGACTTATGGTACAAAGCCCGGTACACAGAGGCGGAGAAGGCCCGCGGCAGACCGCTGGGCGCAGTGGATAAATACCGCCTGAGACGGAAGTATCCCCTGCCCCGGACCATCTGGGATGGAGAGGAGACGGTGTATTGCTTCAAAGAGCGCTCCAGGAACGCGCTAAAGGACCTCTATAAGCAGAACCGGTACCCGTCACCAGCCGAGAAGAGGAATCTGGCCAAGATCACAGGACTCTCCCTGACACAGGTCAGCAACTGGTTCAAAAACAGGAGACAGAGGGACAGAAACCCATCAGAGGCGCAGTCCAAAAGGTGAGCACAGTTTTAAACCCGCAAAGTCCCCAAAACTGGAATTTCGTTTAACGGAGAACATACATAGGCAAGATCACGTTAAAGTTTTATTGTAAAGTTTATCAAGTATTTTGAAAGTAATCCTATTCTTGCAATTCAATGTAATGACGCAAAAACACAGTGTGCATGTGCGCTGATTTCTAGATTTGACACATTAGAGTAAATTAATAGTTAAATCTGAGATGCGTGTTGTCCCAATGTCCAACTAAATTTCAATAAATCTTTCAGAAACCATGTGTTACCAGTTGCTAATGCATTTATAATTCATTGCTTTATTCCTAGTGCCATTTCATTATTAAATCTATTTTCTAAGTCAGTTTACAGTTAAAGGATAAATGTGTGTATAGAATGTATCGCGTGAGTCACCATGTGAGTGTGTGTTTATTTTGAGTGAGTACTTGGGATCCATTGACGCGTAAGGTTTGCCCCACCATATAAATCACTCAGAACTATTTACTTTTCTTTTAGCTGGAGGGAATAGGAAAACCTCCTCTTCAGCACTTCATTTCAACATAACATAACACACACAAACGCACACACACACACACACACACACACACACACACACACACACTGGGCATACAGGATTCTTTTTAATGTGTTTTATTTTTGTGAACAAAGCTCAGGCGCACCTGGTGGAGGTCACCTCCCTCCAACACACACACACACACACACACACACACTTCACTTATCATTCACAGAAAGCTGCTCCGTTGCATTTTCGTATAGGAAAACTATCAGTTTTCCCAAAACAGTTTCCCATAAAATAAAAATAGTTAAAACAATAGATAAATGTTAGGAAATCCTTACTAAGGCTTTAAGGTTTTTGTTCAGACACACTAGAGGCTCACAGCTGCTGCAGTCATTCATAAATGCGCGTTTCTCTCTCCACTACAGGAACGTAAGTTTGAACAGCTGAAGTTGCTGTGAAATATCGTCACAGCTGATCCTCAGCACTGGATGAAATGCGCTGTGTTGGACTGGACGTTGACTCTAAATATCAGCTAAATTTAACCTGCAGTGTCTCGTCCCCGTTTGGCCGAGGGCGCTTCGGAAATAAAGCTGACCATTTGTTAAATCACGCTGCGATCGCGTTTAAGTCGCCATAGGACTTGTTGCGCCAAATGGCGTGTGCGCGCTAGGAAGAGTCGCTGTTACAGACAGGATTAGTGTTGACACGAATTAAGGCTGTGATCTAACGGGTCCCGCGGTGTTTAGTGGACACCCACCTCCCCATTTGTCTCCGCGCGCCCCCGTCTCTGTCTTCCCAATCCTGCGCTATTCCTGCGCCATTCCTGCGCATTAAAGGAGTGAAGGTTCATTTAAATAGATTTTAATAGGACACCATCAGTCAGTTGGTAATAAAACGTTTACCGTTTAACAAAAGCATTTACTTTAAAATGGCAATAGTGTAAAGTATCACTATAAAGAATAGTTACAATTAGGTGGTGCCAAAATAAAAATAACATAAAGCTAACCGGGAACGTAAGCAAAATGTAGAAATAAACGAATTTAAAGAATGACAAGCCTGTTAAATTATGTGTCAAACTATGTATGAGTTCCTGGTTCATTTGTTGGAGGAGGGAACAAAACCCTATGTCTATGTCTTATGTTTTCAATGCTAGGTTACTGTCACTAGCCTCTCATTAATTGACAATTTATGAGATATTCTGCCTACTGTGTATAAAACCTACATAAATCTCAAGCAATCACCAGCAAATCACCCAGTGTGCTTCATTTCTTTCTATTTCTCTTTTTTAGTGAGTCAGATGGAAACCACAGTACAGAGGATGAGAGCAGTAAAGGCCGTGAGTCTTTATCCCCGTGTCCGATGTCGACCTGTGCTGATGGGACTATGGGTAACGCAGCTGCACCTCTCTGCTCTGGAGCTCTGGAATCTGGGGTCATCATCCAGCAGGTTGGAGACAGCAGGACCTCCGTCTCTCCACCTGCTGTCATCTTTAATGGAGTCTCTGTGAACACACCCACACCTGTTTACCACGACAGCACCCCCTCGTTCCTCACTTCTACAGGACATGTTCTCTTCAGTGGCATGAATGTTGGACTCCAGCCCCTGGCTGTCAGATCTGCTGCAGGTGTGGAACTGAACTGTGCAGAACAAGATAAAGGAGTAACTGTGTCGTCAGGGGCAACAGATCCTATTCTGACATACTCCGCATTTCACTGCAGTGTGAACAGGACAGAAGAGGACGTGAAAGGAGAAAATGTGAGACAGGAAGATTCGGTTCAGGACAGGGCTGCATCAGTCAGCTTGGCGTTCAACGCAGCACCGTCTGACAGAGCCCTGCATTGGCCAGCATTGGTTCCTGATGGTGGGGGGACCTCATTGCTTAGCAACAAGGTGGTACTCCCATCATCTTCATCACCCTCATCAGTTTCACAAGGTGAGACAGCCTAAAAATAATTTCCACAAAACAATACCATTAATAAGTGAAACAAAATATATACATCCCAAGACAACAATCTAATAAATACAAGAAAAAAGTAATTTCACAACCACAAATAAAAAAAGCTGCAATATTGCAACACTTAGAAACCTTCAGTGCTTCAGTCATCGTAACCTTGCATATAAGTCATGATTCCATAGCATATGAGTTTATGTTGCCCTGTGTGTGTTAAACCACCAAAAGAGTCAGAAGTTTATCATCTCCATTCTGTTGTCAACAGGTGCTGTTTTATTAAGTGATATAGGTGGCAGCTCTCCTACCCCGACCTCTCTGTGCCACCTCCAGGTGGAGGTCCTCGAACCCAGTACAACGCTTTACAGCCTGGCCACCGCTCATGCGCTGTCTGCGGTTAAGAAGGAGCCCCTGGAGGGTGCTGATGGATACCTTTACCACCCCGCGCTTCACCTGGAGCCGACCGGTCACCTGGGTTACTCAGACACCCCTGACCCCACCCACAACTCTCCCACTTCCCTTAACAACACCTTGACAACAACCCAGCCAGAGTACAGCACTCTCACAGTGAGCGCACCCTTACTTGCCCAAACAGACTTTGGCGGTGAGTTCAGAGGTCATGATGGTCATGTGACCCAGAACCTAAATGGCGACTTCCTGTGTGCGGGGGGGAAGGACACGGGTGAGACAGTGAGAGAAATGGAGGAGGAAAAACAACTGACTAAACTAAGAACAGTTCATATAGAGGAAGAGATGACTGACCTTTGAACTTGTTACTGAAACAAACAGGAAGGTAAAATGTTACTTTATATTTGATTGTAAAGATTCATGTTGTTTAACTCATGAATATTTTGTTAATGTAAGTATTAAATTATTTTGGTGAATAGTGCACCCCAGTTTGGTTTGGATAATCTATGCAGTAATATTTGGAGAAATATGTTTTGAAAGTGTTCTTTCTTTTCTATTATAAAAGGTGCCCTTTTATAATACGCTATTCGTTGCTGTGTATAATTCAACAATACTTGATACATTTCTCCACACTTTAGTTTCATACTTCATTTAAAAAGTGTTTACTTGATTTTTGAATCGACATATACTAAATCTAGCACCAAAGTCAGATCATCTCTGTCGCTCTGTCTCTCTCTCACTGTGGGGAATGTGGACATGCATGTATTTTATGGGAATCACCTGCTATTTGCTGCCAAGATGAGTTGAGTTTAGCAGACAGGTGGATGTGTCATGTGACATCCATGTTCTACAGTCCTGCAGTGTCATCTGAACCTTAAAGGTCACACACACACAGACACACTTTCCGTGAAGTTAAAAAACGCTTCATATTTAAATATGCACAATAGGAAGCCACTAAAGTTAAATTCAACATCAATGTACACATATAGTCCAGACAGACTATTTTTGTTTTGCTTAAATGTTAAAATTGTGTTTTCTGTGGTAATGTACAGCATGCCACAGATAAACAGCCATCATGAAGTCCTAGGTAGCTTAGGAAGCTGTTCTGTCAAATAATATGCATTAACATACAACACTTAGTAGCGGTTCTCAAATCTTATTGGACAATGAAAGTTTCAGGGGGTGTTGATGTATTACTGGAAAACCCCTGTGTGTTCACTTCACCATAGTAACTCCTGGATACTATGAGAAAGTTGGTGGTTTTAAAATAAACTTGCCATATGTTTTGACAGTAAATCAACAATTCACAGGAGCCGACTATACAAAGCAAAAGATATGCTAACAAATTGAAGCAATAGCAGCAATAAGAAAAATGTAACTATTTATTTACATTTTAAACCTAATATCTCAATAGATTTTACAGATACAGGGGACACATACTTATATGAGTATGTTTGCTTGTATGGAAATGTGCAAGTGTATACGTGCATCTGTGAATTTTTAGTTTTAAGGTTGTTATTTGTGTTACCTTAAATGTGTGACTGGACTTCAGGTTGCCTGTTTATTTTGTGCTGACGTTGTATCTGCAGTATTGAACTCTATGAAACAGCTATGCAGCCATTCTGGGACAAAAGAAAACAGTGATTTATAAACTGCAAAAAGTATCTTACAGGATTGTCAGAAATTAAAAGTATAATGGTGTGAAATGAACTAATGTAGAGTTGTAAATGTATGATCAAAAAGCAAACCAGCCTTGTGTGAATATTATTTTAGCATGAGCAAAATGTTTTAAAAATGTGTATTTTTCTAAAAAAAAGGCACATAAAGTGTTGCATTAAATATTTATATTCAATAGCCATACCTGAGTCGTTTCATTAACATCTTGAAGTTTCAGCTTTAGGTTTGACTTCGGTTTGTGTTCTGCTCCGTCTACGATGGACATTAAATATTCTGCTGGACAGGAAACATGCAAATATAAAGATTTTAGTAGCCAGGGATGGAAAGGGAGGGGAGACCTGATGCAGGAAGGCCAGAATGGGTGCTGGAAAATCAGTGGTGATTGTTTGCACATGCCTGGTGGTCTGGAGCTTGTTAGCAAGCTGCTCTCGTCTCAGACTCCTAAATTCAAATAAACAGGAGGGCGATTTCTGGAGGCCCTGTCGTCTCCTGTTAGGGGGATCCAGAAAGAAACAAGGAAAAAGACAGACAAATTCTTTCTGACTTGTAAATCTGTACAGATAGGCAATGCGTGTCTTTCAAACACATCACAACAGTTTTACCGCCACAAAACCGCTGCCTAGCCAGCCAAAGTTTTCTGATCCCAAATCTTCCAGTCATAGTCATTTGACGGACGCTTTAAGAGAACTGGGGGAGAAAGAGGCTAAACTGGGCTGTTTCTACAGCAAATTATCTTCTGAAAAATGTAATGTGCTGCATCTCAACAAACAAATAAACATTCTTTAAGATTCTGTACAGTGATCCCTTAGAAGAACCAATTTGGTTCCTTAAGGAACCATTCAGTCAAAGGTTCCTATAAACAATTATTTCTTACCTTTTCATAGTCTACAGAGTCTTTATTCACAACAAAGTATCTTGTGTGAAACAAAAAGGTTGTTAAAGGTTCTTAACAGAACCATACAGTCAATGCGGTTCTTCTATGGCACCCTTGTTTTAAAATGTACAGTTAGAACAGATTGTATGAGAGGAGGAAACAGGAGCATTGTCACCTGTTCCCAAACAGCCCAGGTGACTCTGTTGTCATGGGAGATGGCCAGGTATCAGGTAACCAGCTTGAACAATGAAAGCAGTGAGATGGAATGATGAAGAGGGACAAAAACTTCTACCTCCTATTTGTTGTTTTGCAGTTTAGAAAGTGAGAGGACTCTGACACTGCAATATTTCATGTAACCATTTTCAGTTACCACATGCAAATAATAAAAAGATTGTGACTGAAACACCACATAAACGTTCTTCCAAACGTACCATAAATGTACCTCAGCTAGCACTTTACTGTAAGAATGTTTCTATTCAGTAACAAAAGTATGGTTAAAAACTGTTGTTTTGAATGTTGTAGAAACGTTCAAAGCATTCAGTTTTTCAGACTTTGTATTAGTGTTAAATGTTCTACTAACAACTTAACAATAACATTCTGATATGTTAATGTATTTATACTGTTAAAAACATTCTACCAATATTACTGAAAGAATGTTTTTCAGTGAACATTCATTGTTAGCTGGGCTCACATTGACAACAAGAACGGTAATGGAAAGTGAACTGCTAATAAAAAATATGAAGCCCTCAAACTGAGCCTTTTTAAAAACTATGACCTCTAACCTCTGGGGTTCGCAAAGGATGAGGGGGTTTAACCCCGAATAGCAAACAGAGCTGGATTTGTAACCTGAACCGCTCCCCACACCCCCACTAATGAGAGGTGAAAGGGCACATGCAGTTCTGTGCCTCAGCTGTGCCTCATACCTGTGAGGTATTTTACTGCTGAGGTTCTGAGGATAAATAAGACTGTTATGTGTAATTATTTAAGTGTGAACGCCAGATATACTTACTGACAAGAAAACGCTAATTTTGAAGCATTTTGTTAACGGCTTATATTTTAAAGAGCCTTTAAACAACGACATCAAAGTTTGAAGATGAATCATACAAGTGGATCTTTTTCTTACCATAAACATTCTTAATACATAAGCTTCAAAATATGAAATTGTCTTTGCCTTTGGGATATGAGGCTGTCACTCTGTAATTTATCTTTACTGAACTTTGACCTCTGCAGCCTCTGTGGTATGCCTGCCTAGAGAGAGAGAGACAGAGAGAGAAAGAGAGAGAGAGAGAGAGAGAGACAGAGAGAGAGATTGATTTAAGGGAGAGATTAGTACAGGAACATGTTTAGTACCATACAAATTCCTAAACGTTTATTTAAAGGGTATTTTTAAGGCTTGAATAAAAAGCAAAGACTTGTCTTCTTGTGTAGCTTAAATATAAATATATTTTAATTATTATTTCTCATTTGTTTTTACTTGCCTATAATTCCAACCATGGGGAATCTTCATCTTCAATCATTCAACAGTGCAGATGAATAACCTGTCAAGAAAAGGAAATTAATTTCACATTTGTAGTCACATTTTGGCCTTCCTGTCTTGCAAACACATACTTACATTCATAAAAAATAAACAAACTTGAAATATGGTCTTTTAGACAACTAGACATGTATATGAACTTAATTTTACTGAAGTACACACACANAGAGAGAGAGAGAGAGAGAGAGAGAGAGAGAGAGACTTACAACTACTTCAAACAGCCACTCAATTTTTTAAACGAAAGAGTGTGAAACAGACATTATTCCTGAATTCGTTTTGCTTTGTTGTTTCAGCTTGTCAAGGTCTGAGCTGAAATCGTATCTGCACCGTGACCCAGCTCACATTTGCTTTGCTTTGCATAAGAAAGACGGTGGAATACAAAATAAATGACTCGGGATACCAGAAGTGCACGTCTGAAATATCATAATTATTATTTACTTTTCATGTAAAAAATAACATTTGCTTATTTGTGGCAAACGCATAGACGTCACTGACTGGCGCCCTCTTCCTGTGTGTAGAAAAATGACACTTTCTCAGAAGATTTTCAATTGCATTAGGAATTTTGCATTAATGATTTCTGTTAAAAAGAACTGGTATTAAACATTGAAAAAATACTCACAATAAAGCCATTTTTATGCAAAAATTATGGGTTTGCTCAACCTCGGTTTCTTTTATCAGTTTGTTTTATCTCACTTGGTTTTTAATGAATAACCAAATATATATTTTGTTATATTTTAGCGGATTTACAATAGATTGGAATTGTACGTGTTTTTAAAGTATCAGATCATCGACACTTTAAATTCTAATAAATGTCTCAGATCATTTCTACATTTTCTGAGTTCTTTCATCTAAACTCAGCTCTGACTCTGAATAATTTGCATATAACGCTAATATAAAAACAATGATTTTGAATCGCATCATATTTGAATCTGCATTTGCTTTAAATTTTGATTTAAAGCAAACGAGACCAAATATTTATCTTGCAGTGCTAAAACTGAGTATTACTTATGTATTACAACGATATTGAAACTGAATGCGCATCTCGTTTCTAGTGTTTTTTCATTTCACGAGCGGCTGCAACTACATCCAATTAGCCGTGAATTGCATCTGCTTAGTCTTTAATTTACACCACACAGAAAACTCATAAACACACATTCAAAGGCGGAAAATAAAACAGTTTACACATTCACAGTGGGCTGCTAAACATGAAACATAGTGTGTGTGTGTGTGTGTGTGTGTGTGTGTTCTCGCCCTTTATCGTCGCATAGGACTCTATGTGGTGACTTTGGGGCGCATTGCGGGTGTGCGCGCGCTCCTGTTGGCCCGTGAGCACATCTTGAAATGATCATGATCCTAAAGCGGGCACGTCGCCGTGGCTGGGGGCTGGGAGAGGGTCTGCTGCAGGACGGAGGGAGTGCATTGTGCTGGACACACTATCGTAACCCGAGCAGCCCCTGTTTACAGCTTAAGACAGAAGAGAAGGGTTTAAGCAGTAGCGTGCAAAGATAAAAACTCTTAGGCGTTTTAAACGTGTGGGATTCATTCGTGGGGCTGTTTGTAGACGCAAACGCAAGTGTTATTAGAAAGTATAATAACATCTTGTGACATAAATAATTGTAAGTTGTTTACATTTGTGTTTTGTGTTATTTCGGACCATGTTCAAATGTAAATCTAACTATAAATCACTTATTTATGTATTTATTTTTATTTAATATTCCAATAAACACGACTGACCCCCTGACCAGCCGGTAGAAACGATCTCGGTATATAGTGATAAATTCTGGTTGGTCACACAGAATATGTGAATTTAATACATTTGTGTCGTTTAATAAACCAGAAGACAGAAAAGACCCCGTTCGTTTGAACGCAACTGTTTTCACAGGTGTCCGGGGACCAATTAAAGATTAGATTGATACCAATTAGGATTAGGATAAACTCCGTCCTAAATCCTCACACTGTCCTATGAACCCTATAGGAGAAAATTAGGTTAATACTTTCCCAAAAAGTAAAAAAACGCAGGCTGGTCCAGCTGCCCTGGTGTAGAGTTTCAGATGTCTTGAGAGATAAAGAGACGAGACCCGGAGACTCGTCAGACCCAGAAGTTATTCGCTAATGGACCGGTTTAGTGTTTCAGTCCTGCCTCACACACCGGACGCCTTCACGAGAGCAGCCGCTGAAACGATGCGTTTACCGTACAACGTTTAGCACGGATACTAAATAATAATAATAATAATAATAAGGTAAAAGGTAAAAAACATCTCAATTACTTTAACGATTTTTTACAGTTGACAGATGTATATTTTTGTCGCATAAAAGATAACATTGGAGTTTGCTATTCGTTATTAAATCGCGTATTTCTAATATTTAGAAATTACATTATGAAAGACTGAAATGATGAGAATTATATTTCTAATGTTATCTAGTTGTTATCAATAAATGTCCACTAAAATCTCTCCTATCCAGTTCAGTGAACCACGCCTACATTATCACACTCCATATTCACTCCATATTTACCAAGATGTAATGGCACCAAAAAATAAACGACCAGTAGGCAGTGTCCTGCTTCTAAATGTGTGTATAACAACTAAGAGGATAACTATGAAATATCCAATATTCAAAGCAGTATAACACAATTAAAAGTAAAAAAAATAGTTAAGGATAAACGTGTAGAAATTTACACACTGGAAGCAAGACTCTCAGAAGGCATTCTGATAATTTAATAATTGATTTGAAGCCTATCAACTGCTGTGTGTGTGTGTGTGTGTGTGTGTGTGTGTGTGTGTGTGTGTGTGTGTGTGTGTGTGTGTGTGTGTTTTCAGGGTCTCCAGTTTCAGGCCTTGACGTCCGCCCTCCGGGGAGGAAACGGATCGGATCTGTTGATGCGGTTCTGCTCTGCTGGCCGGTTCCAGAACAGACCGGGGCGAGCAAATCACGGAATGACGCTGGGCTGGTTTTCTCTATTATCCGTCTACACACTCCACAATCTAATCTCACGTGTGACCCTGAGAGGGTGACAACAGACCCACACGACCGGACAACATACCGTTATCAGTACTGGAACTTCATTATCAGATCCCGGATATTGATCAGGGTAAACGTGACACTGGGCTTTTTGTCCCTGGGAGCACACACAGAGCCTTGGATTAGGGGAAATTACGTGGTGAATTGGACCGGGAAGCCATGTCAATTTTACCTTCTTTTGGCTTCACGCAAGAGCAGGTCGCGTGCGTCTGCGAGGTGCTGCAACAGGGTGGGAACCTGGAGAGGCTTGGACGGTTCCTCTGGTCCCTGCCAGCCTGCGACCATCTCCACAAGAACGAATCCGTGCTTAAAGCGAAGGCCGTGGTGGCCTTCCACCGGGGAAACTTCCGGGATCTTTACAAGATCCTCGAGAGCCACCAGTTCTCCGCGCACAACCACCCTAAGCTTCAGCAGCTGTGGCTTAAGGCGCACTACGTGGAGGCGGAGAAGTTGCGAGGCCGCCCGCTCGGGGCTGTGGGCAAATACCGCGTGCGCAGGAAATTCCCGTTGCCCCGTACGATCTGGGACGGCGAGGAAACCAGTTACTGCTTTAAGGAAAAGTCTCGGGGCGTGCTGCGTGAATGGTACACGCACAATCCTTATCCATCTCCACGGGAGAAGAGGGAGCTGGCGGAGGCGACGGGACTGACCACAACACAGGTCAGCAACTGGTTTAAAAACAGGAGGCAGAGAGACCGGGCAGCTGAGGCAAAAGAGAGGTAAGATAAGATAAACATCTCGCTGTCAAACACAAACACCGATTACAGCTTTTAAAGCGCAAGAATTAGTTTTTCAAACCAATAGTTATACCTTTTAATATTTATTCATAAATAAATCAAAACGATTAAAAGATTGTATCAATATATCAGAAACAAAGTTACCCCCTCATATTTCTACCAAATCTAACAAACATTATTTTTAGGACTCAGGAGTGTAATTCTTTATAAAATATTATAATTTGTACAGTTATTCTTCTTACACTTATTTTGTTTGTGATTTAACATTTATAATTTTGCACAAACTGAGCCATTAAGGCCCAGCTTAGTGTCACAGTTACAAAAATGTCAATATTGATTTATCTATGTTTGTTTATTGTTGTTCAAAATCTGAGATTTTACATTTTTCCCTTAGCCCGAAAATTTGCTTTCGAAAATTCTGCGTTAAGTTATTTTTGTTCCAGTCCTACCAACATAAACACAAACCTGTATACTGGTGTATAAACAATCAAATCCAAACAAACATTTTAACAATAACAAATACTTCCTCAAATAAAGAGAATTGCAAATAAATAATAAAATACATAGAATAAAAACAACGTTCTCTGATTGTTTTTCTCATTTTTAAAGGCGAGGCAAATATGTAGAAAAAATCTTATCTTTTATTTTTTCTGTCCCTTGATTCATAATTTTCATTTAATCATAACTCTACGAAATAGCGATTCACTGTGTTATTTATAGATATATCAAGTGCATAATATATTTTATGTCTAAACAGAGAGAACAGCGAGAACAACGGCATTTGTGGTGGCAACAAGCAGAACCATCGGTCCCCGCTCGGCGGAGTAAAGTCGCTCATGTCCAGCTCAGACGAGGAGTTCTCACCGCCGCAGAGCCCCGAGCACAACCCGGTGCTTCTACTGCAGGACATGAACAATCCCGGGGCTCCTGCATACCCAATGCCCGGCCTCGGAGCACAGCATCCGATACACAGTATGCAAGGACACCCCCATCAGATCCAAGACTCGCTGCTGGGGTCTCTAACATCCAGCCTTGTGGATTTAGGATCTTAGGATTTCTCGTTTACATTTAGGATCGACAAAAACTGGAATTGGAAACACGCCATATTTGAATAGCACATATTTACAGTATTACCGCATATCATATTCAGAGGACGCTTGCCGAATCCGAATTACTCGCTTAAGGGAATATCCAAAGAGCTTAAATGTTACTGGACATTTCCAACATTTCCAAACATTCACAGTATTGCTTAATGTTGCTTAAACCTAATAATTTATAACGTTACTTAAAGATTAATTTATAAGTGGTTAAGTGTTGGACAACGCAAAAGCAGTTTTAGTGGGAAAAAAATGACTGGCGTTAAATATCTTCAACTAAAACTACGAAGTGGACAGTTGCGTTCCGTTCATTGGTAAATAACTTTTTGTTAAAGTTTTTGGGATGTAGCCACTACATCGTTCTTAAAACCGCATGTGGCAATTTAATCACAAATATTACGAAACGTTTGTCTTTGTGAAAATGCGTGTCACTTTTTTTTCGTCATATGCCAATAAATGAAAGCTCGAAAAATGAAAGATAAAAATACGTCAGAGGCAGAAGAAGACAGGAGTGTGTGAAAAATGAGAACGTTTGAAACGTCAACAAGAAAAATTGGCCCTCAGGCTGAGGGACAGAGAGACGGCCGAGAGGCGCCAGACTGCAAGTAAAGCCAAATTAAAAATCTGACTGTTCTCACACACTTTAAGTCGTGCACTTAAGTTTGACAAATATATCTTAGATTCATTATTTCATGGCATTATTATAAATCACGTGACATCACAAAATAAGACAGAGGGGTGAAAAAGGGTAAAGAAGAGCATTGCTCGTTTTCTCTATTTATTCTGTTGGGTATGGTCCACCGAAAACAGACGCCCTCCACCCTAACCACCACAAAACACGCTCGTGAACTGGTTTAAATAAAACTTTATGTTTTTAATCAAGACAACCAAACAGCTGACCAGACCCAAACCAGAGAAACGAAAATCTGCTGATAAACTTTTCAGGCGTTCATTGGTTTCCAAAAACGTTCATTGGGTTTATTTATAAAGTATAAAAAGCACAAGACAATTGAATGCAATAAAACAAAATAGTTGTAGCTAAAGTCGATTTTCTTCCCCATCACAACTCTCTCTGTCTCTTACCTCGATCGTCTCGTGTCACAGTAACTGGTTGTGAACGGAGGGCGCAGAGGGTTTCCGGGCTCTAATTGAAACCATTCACCGGGTGTAGAGGGTCTGATTGCAGAAATGAGGGGGACACCCTTCAACATCCATCACGGTGGAAATTTACTTTCAGTGTTGAATGAACTATTTCTGTCTATCTGTAATACTGGTAACGGAGGCCCATCAAACGTATTTAGACACACAAGCCTGGAGAACGTTAACCTATAACATAAACTTATAGTAATCGTTTAATGTAAACAATGTTGATATTACTTATATGTTGACATTACTTATATCAGCTCTTCGCGTATTGTTTTTTCCCACAGCCTGAGAAACTAAGAAATTATAATGACGACAAACAACAAGTCTGTTAAAACAACAAAGTTTTTTAAAACTTTATAATACTTTTTTTCCTTGGTGACACGACCAATTCTCATGCGCTTCGGTTGTTTTAACACGGTGAACCATAATTCACTGCAACCGGGTGTAAACGTCAATGTTTCTCACCTGACCAGCGCATCAGCAGGTGTAAACAGGGCCGCCAACGGATGCCTCCGTGGAAACGCGTCTTGAAGATTCACAAACGCTGCAAAAGAATCAGATTAACAAAGTAAGATATTCATAAGCACAAAACAATCACAATCTATCGTTATCTAGGAAGTCGTCTTGGATTTTTAGTCAGTGCTACTACTGCCCCCTCCAGGGCTTAAAACACAAACGTCTCGAAACACTCAATACTTTTGCAGACACACTTTTACGATGTGAGTCCATCTCAGATACTAGGAGGCGGTATCAGGTATCTTCACGTGCACAGATGGCCACTCATCTAAAACACGCGAGGAAACTGACCCGTTTTTGAGGGGCAGCCCAGAAAGGGCTTTTAAATCATTCTCATCAGAGCCAGAAGAGGGGGATTCAATTACCATGGACTGACAACACTTCAACTGTTTAGACCCCCAACGAAGACAAATGTGTTAAAATACGGGTGACACGAATAATTCTTGAGTAAGATAAAACGTGCACGTTTATAACCACGTCCGCAAGAAAGTGCGTTTAGTTTCACTTTTTTCTGAAACACATTAGGGCATCAACGCTGTTATATATAGACTATACCTTTATACAGTCAAAAATATAAACTACGGTACAGTCATAAATCTGCGAATGTCATTTCTGTTAAAACGCATGCATATTTTAAAACTTTGACCCTGTCTGTCAATAGGAAAGAATATAATGGCTGCTCTTTCAGGCATTAAAGCATTAAGCCAAAGTTTCAGTCCCTGGAGAAGGAGAGAGAACAGGATAAAACTCTAGATGACTCCATTAAAGAAAAAACTCAGGAAATGAAAACAGAAACACGATAGCTTCCTGTTTTTCATAGGGACTTGGAGCATTCTGCTGTAGGTATAATTATTACAATGAGGTCAGTGAGATGTAGCCCAAAACCTTGGACACCCGCAGACACACCCTGTGCAATGCTCTGGCATTGCATCGGTATCTGAGTCACATCAGTTTACATTCACACTGATTATTGAATTCTGGCAAAGATGCCCAGATATTAGCAGGAGAACTGGAAAGGCTACAGGATTGCTAAACAGTATCCCAGCAGGAATCAGAAAAGGGCTTCACTCTCTTTTTTCCCGATTTCTTTGTTCATCAGAACACTTACAACATTTTATACTCTCACTCATTCTTTTAACCTTTTTTATTAGGTTGCACAAACCACGTGGGAATAAACAGTAAATACTAACCGACCAAACTTTTTAACCAAGTTTGACGAATGTAAAAATAAAACATTAAAATATGTGTAACATAACAAATATGTATTAGTTATAAGAAAATGCTTTTAAAATATGAATCAACATTCTTCTAATACTCCTAAAGCTCAAAATAAAAAGGCTAAATATACTAGCAGTGAAAGTAGCGGTCTAGTCTTACAAATTCAGCTCTTCTGCCCTCTGGTGGTAAAGTTTGGCATCACATAAAGTTAATGGCTGTCATTCTAAATCACAACAGATGGCTGAGAAATCAGAATATAATAATCTATGTAAATAATTAAAACAACTTAATCTATATATTTAAACAGAGAGACATCTGAATATTAAAATACTTGAGAGAATATTAAGACACTTATTAAAGAAATTGGGCCTTAAAACAGTGATGTTTTTAACAATCACATCTGTGGCGTCATATCCAGCAAGACCTTATATATGAGGGAAGAGCTGATAAAAGAAAGTAAGATGGAAACCTTTACAAAAAATGCCTGTGATAACTTTATATTCAGATGAAACAGATTCATCAAATTTGATCAAAAACTCCCCCTAGCGACGGATTGGTGAAATTGCCTCACAATAACTCTTCGAAAACTATATCGTTTAACTATATCGTGATTCTAACACACCACCTTAAATCTGTAGTTCACACAATACTATTAAAATGAGCCCGTAATAAGCAGCATAGTTTGAGTGGCAACTTGCTCAAATGTTTAATATTAACAAGTAATAAAAGAGTTTAAAACGTGTTATTGCAGGTTATTGGGTTTAACATTTGAAGGGCTGTTCAAGAGCTGACACCACTGTGTCTGTAAGGAGCTTCACCCCCTGTTGCTCAAGAGAGATTGTCCCTGACTTGCTCAACGAAGAGTTATTGATCATATTTCAAGTGTAAACTCATAGACAGCTCACAGACGTGTGTAAGTGGCTAGAGGTTATTGTGAAACTGTCAAACTACGAGAAACTTAAATCGGGCACAATTGTTGCTGACTATCGTTTTTCGATAACTTACCATCCTGCCTGTCTCTCACTCTCATGTCTCTTGTCTGTCGCCCCTGACGCGATATTCACCTGCTACGATCTTAAGACACTCACTTGTCAAGACAATATGTATTTATCTGTAGCAACTGTCTAAATCTCTCCAGTTTCCCCTGCATGGGTTAAATTCACATTCGTTTTTGGAGGCTATTTTAAATGTATGTATTTGATCAAATTCTCTATGAAATTATTCTTGGATTAATAATTTCATAGACAGACGAGATGTGAAAACTTGAACTTTTTTTAATGTTTGTCAAACTTTTTTTGAGAAAGTCTCAATACTTTTCTTCCCTGACATAAAAACCCGTCTCAGGAGTGTCAGTGTGTTGCATTGTGGGTAAGAAGGAGTTTCTTTTCTTGTAGCTGTCCAGGGTGCTGAATGTTGCCTGAATATACAGCCACACATTCGGCCAACAACAGTTTTTTAACCACCACGTATATATAATGGAATAAGATTCATATATTCCATGAACAACCTTGTCTGTCTGTATATATTGATGTATGATCTGAAAACATGCTTTGGCCTAAATCTTCCAAACACGAATCTTATTTAAAAAGCGATAAACATTGTATTGTTATTGTTTATTGTTATTGCATTAACTTCTCATGTTGCTAAACTCGTTTAATAAAGTCCTACATTTGTAAATCGACAGTGCTTATTAAATACATATTTTAACCATTAACAATTGCTCAGAAACAGATTTGGGGGGATAATGAAAGTATTTTATACTTTCATCTTTAAAATACCGAGTCAGGTTTGTCGACATTTTTGTTTGTTTCATAAGCCGGTTGCTTGTAATGGATCTACCTAAAATACAATGGCTGTAAAATGGGATTCAAGCCACGCCGAATTTGTCCACCAGAGGTCGCAATAACAAACGTGTATTTCTGGTGTTAAAATCCGGTTGTCAACATTGCATGAATAAAAAACATAAATTAGTTGTCATAGACAGAATCTACAAATTGAGTCTAGTAAGTATTTCACGAGTAAAAATTCATACATGTAACTCCAATGAATTTTTCAGTAACATCGAACTGACTAACATTTAACCTAAACATTTTTCATAATATTTGTTTGTTGAAATGGCATTAAAATGTCCCGTCTGGTGCAACCGGTTCGGTTCGACCACAGAAATATACAGAAACAAACTGACAAACTGAAACACATCATTTGTTAATGCTTATGCCACACAATCCTCTACACAACCTTTAACTGAGAGTCTTACACAACCACCGCCCGCCCTGAAACACCCTTACAACTGGACCCAAATACTGTATCATATGCATTATTAAACGCCTGTTAAATTTTATGCAATTGTGGGCTTACAAAATATTCTTTACTTGCAAATATTCCTGCTTGAACATAAAGAAACAGATGCAGTTAAATATGTTATTGTTTTAGTATAAAGAAGACGTAGCTATTTTTCCCATTAACTCAACATTTCTTCGTGAAGCCCTTTGCACTCATTTAAAGATTTT
>JBAJNP010009291.1:0-11566 GCA_036877545.1 Yasuhikotakia modesta
ATACACACACACACACACATATGATCACAAACAGCTCTATGCTGTGATATCATATATTCATCTACAGCTGAAAATAGACAGAAACAGTCAATGCAAAGTGCAGGAAAAGTATTGATTGAAATAAAGCTCACACAGAAAACTTAATATCATTATTAACAGAAATTCATACGTGAAAAATATTGATAAAGTTTTATGAAGTCTTGATTAAACACAAATAATTCAGAACCGTTATTTGGCGTCTCTGCTCCTCTGTGACCTCAAAATGCAATTTTCAAATTGGGTTCATATTTCAAATGTTTAACACAAAGTAATAAAAGATTCTCATCATAGGTTTAAATCATGTACACACAGATCCATTTACTGACTGCACAGAAAATATCAACTCAACTCTGATTTCTCTGCATACTGGACACCATTTTTACCACAGAGACATCGAGAGCAGACCTGAGGAACAAACTGCACAGCAAACCACCAACCCTGAGACAAATAACATCTGAAGAACACACCACCCTCCAGAGAAACACTTCCTCACATGTTACAGCGTCTGGTTAATGGGCAGAACTGGGCTATTTTTGGACAGGCCGGGCTGACAGGAGAAACTGGATGATACAGTGAGAAGGTCTCATAAGAGGCTGATTAGGGAGTTGGCAGCTACAGTCTCTGGTCTCTCCTGAGTGGATGTGAGCTTTACAGTCGACTCAGGGAAAAATGAGCCCTTGTTTGTGTCCATCATTCCCCCTGTTCATCACTGCCGAGTGTTTTAACGTTGCATCAATCGCTGCCTGGTTAAACGCCACATTCACCACCAACCATACAGTCACACATCTCACATTATCTCACACTCAGACTTGTGGTGATTTCTGAGGCCCTGCTGAATGTGGACCTGTAGAGACTCACAGCCACGACCTGCAGATGGTTTCGACCGCAGCACTGAGCCAACAGACGCGTCAGTGCGGCCAGAGAAAACAGTGCAGCATTAGCACTGACAGTTCACCGCAAACATTAGCTCAGCTGTCTGCCATCATCTGCCCACATTCTCGCAGGCCCTGCATCACAATCAGCGCAAATCTGCATGCTGGACTGTATTTGCTTTGATTAGCTCAGTGCTTTAGAAACATTCTGCAATAACATTACATAAATCAACGCTAATAAGTAACAGTATTAATAAAATGAAAGTTATGAGCTTCACATCAGATCTGCAGATAAACTAAACAGCACAACAGATGCGGCTGAATCTCTGATGAAAGTCAGTCCCAGTTCTTTCCAAGTGCTGTAAGCAAACCAGTCCATCCTAGCCAACATACAGAGAGAGAGAGAGAGAGAGAGAGACAGAGAGAGAGAGAGAGAGAACCATCTCTATGTGTGAATACAGCCTTTAAACTGTTTTATTTCTCATCACTGTTCATTCATTATTAATGCTCTGCTAAAACACTGTAAACGTCTCTCATAAACCTCTTCTGACTACAGATACTGGTTGTGTGGAGGCCAGAGACTGTGACCTGCAACACCTGAAGATGTGTGAAGCTCTCTCTCTCCCTCTCTCCCTCTCTCTCTCCATTAAGATGGATGAGGAGCTGTTGTTTGTCCAGAGAACACCACAGTAGTGAAGAAGAAAATAACAACAGAAATGCGACATGGAAACAACGGCATGCAAATAAAATCATGAGCAGATGTCATTTCCAACCTCTGCAGCTTAAATTTTACATCTGCAGTATTTGTATTGTATTGCTGGTGGAGAGTTTCCTCGTGTGAATGATGGACCTCTGAAACACAATAATAAAACAATGGCATCTATTTTCTATAACCCCAAAATAACAACAGCTCTCAGGTGAGGAACAGCTCCACACATCCACTGCAATAGCAACAAAACACAAAAGCTTTTTTCTGTATCGATTCCGTCATCTCCAGAATGAGAAATAGCACAAGCAAATCAGAAATAACTTCCTATCTATTTCCTCAAAGTCTCAAATGGAAAGAATAACAAACATCGTTTATCCAGGAAGTGCAGGAGTTTGTCCTAGTTTCAAAGTGAAGTTGACTTTCAGTGCTTATGTCACAACAACCACCTGACCAGTGCCCTCAGCCGATCTCCTGCGGTGGTCTCTGCATGTTCATGAAGCCTCCGCTCATTCTGGACCAGAACCAGGAGGAATGGACGGATTCTCATTACCAGGAACTGGACTGAGGTCAGACCCTCTCAGCAGACATTTCCCTCGTAAAATGATCTCTTAACTGTCTGCATGTGCCACTCATTCTATCTGGAAAAACACGAGACATCACTTCTCGCCTGTGAGTCACTGTGGAATTATATCAGATCCCGTTCTCTTCCGAATGCGGATCGGGAAGATTGACTGCGATACACGAGAGCTTCATGTGTGAGTGATCTCTGATTCATGAAGCTGAATATTTGTCACGTGTCTCAAAAGCATTCAAACGTGTCAGTAAATGGGACGGAGTTGGTAGAATATAAGGTGAGAACATCAGGAAAGGGGGCGGAGCAAACAGACTCGTTCTGTAAGTCACTCTGGATTGGTTCAGGAGTGGGCAAACACTGAAATAAATATAAATCATTTTCCTCTCTTACCTATTTTACTGTTTGTGACTTGTACAGTAGTAACAGTTGACAAAGCAACTTGAGGAGCTAAAAAACAGCAAACAGAATAACTCAAATAAAACTATTTAACAAACGTTACTGTTTTATCAATGAAGTTTTAGTTCTGCATCTGTGTGATTGTAGTGATACAGAAATGAGAATCACACCGTTTTATTCCCTGCAGGTGTTTGTGTCTGGAAGTTTCTGTCAGAATGAAAATGAAAAGCTTTTGTTTTTGTTTCTCGTGTGAGAACTTCTCTACATCCTGTCCAACACAACAGCTGAACGTCAGTTCTCAGATCAGTGCTCAAATCCCTCCCAAAAATATCTGCACATCACGCAGTCACAAAACAACACGAGGCAATACAGCCATCACACTACACAGTTTTTTTCACACCTGAGAAAAAACATGTTTAAAATCAGTTCTTAACATCACATAACACTAACATAAATGATGTTTGCGATGGAAAGAATACAAATAAACAAAGAAAAAAGACAAAAAGCTACAGTAACTATAGCTGTTGGATCTTATGGATAGTTGTAAGTAAACTGTGCAGATGAATGACCCTACCTTGGTTTCGGTTAGCGACACCCAGAGATGACACGTTCTGCTGAACTGCATGAAAGCAGAAAAGAGGAGTCAGTGAAAACACTGGGTATCTACAGAACTACACATGAACAGCTACACACACCTGATGAGTCAATCACAAATGACAGATGCGACGGACCAATCACATTTCCAATCACATCCACCAATCACAAACAATTCCATAAACAGCAACGGACAACCAGACCATTAATATCTGTCACACAACGGCACACAAACACAGCTCTCTCTTCCTGTAACCACACACACACACACACACACACACACACACACACACACACACACACACACACACACACACACACACACACACACACACACACACACCAGAGAGCCAGCGCTGAGATGGTGATGAGAGCTTCATTACTGATATTAAACATGATTCATATTAACAAGCGATTAGACCCAAACTCATGGCACCTGCCCCTCATTTGTGTTTTTGTCATCAATAATTACTAAATAAAACAGATAAATAAGAGAAGTGACAGATTTTATCAAAGATATGCAACCCAGCACTGCACAAATCTCATCTTAAAATATTAATTTTGCTGTAATGTCAGTTCTGGCAGGTTTAATAAAGTGGAAATAGAATAAAGTTAATAAAGAATTCAATGACCCTCCAGCATCACTGAGGAAACTCTAAACATCTCTGTCCTCAAGGACAAGCAGTCTATATACAAGCTCTCTCTCTCTTTCTCTCTCTCTCTCTCTGTAAAGGTGGAGAGATGAGAACTTATAATTGCAGTGAAGGTCAGAGGACAGTTTTTATAGATTTATCTCTGTTGGGGGTTAAAATAACATCTAAAAGCTGCTGGCTGTCGTGTGTGTGTGTCTGTGTGGTTTCAGATGATGGGCAGTAAATGGAGACACACGGTTACAGTAGCATGTGGAAGTTTAACATGCAAAATCAGTGAGAGACACACAGGTCATGCAGAGCAGGAAAACAGTTCAGCTGTGAGGAGTCCACCTGGTTCACATTCATTTCTGATTTAAAACAAATAAATGAAAAAAACTTTAAACTTGAAAAAGGTTTTTATCAATTATAATAAGAATTAAATCACATGTGGTCAGTTTGGTGGAGCCACTGAAATCAGAAATGGATGTCTAACCAGGAACAGACTGTGAGAAGCAAAGCTGTGTGTCTGTTTCCTGTTGATACACAGCTGTGAGATCTTCTACTTACTAACTGGCACAACACTGTTTGGCAGACCTGGAAGAGAAAAATATTAAAATATTGAAATAAAGTCACACTGGATGTTCTAAAATAATAACAATGTCTTAGAGAAAGAAAAACTACTTCGCAGTAACAGAAGCACAGACCTAAAAATGTGATCTTGTTTTTGTGATGTTAAACATAACAACACATTTTTAGTTTATTTTATGCAACAGTCAGCAACTGTCATAATGATAATTTAGAGCAGAGGTGTGCTCTGTTTTGAGCAATGATGTCTGCTAAGAAATGCAGACATCATTCAACAAACATGCACAGTTGTGTTAATACAGAGAGTGACAGTAATGAGATAAAACACTTTATTTTCTTGATCATTTATTGTTAAATGTATATGTTACAGTTGTGCTTTATGTAGCACACTGGCCGTAGTTTTACACAGGCTTGTGTTGAGTTTGTGTGTTTATATTCCGCCTCACGATTTATGTAAGTGAGATAGGAGCTGCTTTATAATGTATTTATGTATTCATCTCCTCTGGACAGTCGTCCGCCTGCGGACGGGCGCAGATGATCGCGTGTCACATCATTAGATTAACTTTCAATCACAGAGATTTTCCAGCCTCTTCACCTGCTGGACGTCTCCATTACAGCACAGAGCAGGAATCAGACTGTGGAGCTGAAACGCATTAGACTGCGTTTCTTTATCACTGCATTGATTTTTACCGTATCAACATCATTCAGTCTCAGAGATCAACTTATAATGTCCACACACACAGATGCACACACACAACTTTAGTGGACTGTAAAGCACTTTCTATATATTAGCATGATCTCTTTCCATAATTGAACTATTATATTGTCAACATACACCTCCAGTGTTAATAAACCTGCACAGAATGCTAAAGAACATAAAAAATTCACACACCCACGTTACACTGACAGTTCATTTTTCAGGCTTCCCCTCAGAGGTGGACGGTCATAATTAACCAACCTGGGCAAGACACCTGAGCTGTCCTGCCCTACATAACACACTCACCCCTGCCAACTCATCCCGCTGGAGGAATTCCCATCGGACGCCATGGAAATTATAACGCTTCCCTTTCTTTCCCATTTAAAAGCCAAACCATTCTTTAACCACCCGCTTCCAAAGTCAGTGAAGGAATATTTGGCCAAAGCGCCTGTGATGCGTTTCTCAGTGCTGGTAGAGAAACAAACCACCATCACAGAGTCTCATTTGTTTTGTTTTCTGGTCTGTCTGGACATTCTGCTAAAGCTTATCTCTGAAATTTCTACCATAGTCTCTGGTGACGTATATCTCATCATGTTTCTACCGTGTGGTTTAGGATGAAAATCTGGACAACTGAAGAGATCTGCTACAGAGTCGGCTAGAGTGAAGTCTGAATACAGAAGATGATGTGAAACAGTATCTGCACTAGACACAGTTCAGATTCTGGGAACGCAACACACAAAAAACAAATATTTGGGAGAAAGATTAGTGCTGTAGTGACATGTAAGAGATGTGGAGTAAACAACTGGGTCTCACAGGGGAATATAACATAACACACAAAACAGAGAGAGAGTCAGAAAGGAGGTGGAAACAGCGGGTTTGTATAAATGCAGGGTAGAGATGTAAAAATAATTTAATAACACAAATGCCACAAGTAATTTATTTTCTGGGAGAATATGGGCAATATAACTATTTTCCCCCTTTCAATCTCTCTCTCTTGCTCTCTCAGTCTCTCTCTATCTCTGTATGCTGTTTATTGTTCTGTATGTATGTAGGTGTTTGGAGATGGGAAAGCACAGCTGTTGTAGTTTCAGCTCAGGAATAAATCGTCTGAACGATGCCTGAGACACTCACATCTGCCAGCAGTTACTTACACTAATTAAACCAACTGCACCAGCCATCAGTCGGACTCCAGCGCAGCTCTGATCATTATTTACTCTCATTACCACTGTCATCTCATGTCTCAGGCTGTCAGATAACTGTGCTCAACAGAAGTCAATGTGTTACCATAAATTACCTCTCGTGAAAGAGAGAGATAGGTAAGGTAAAAAAGGTCTATCAAAGTTATCAAAACATTCTTGCAGTAATGTTTGTGGATGTAATATATCATATGAAAAACATTGTATATCACATATCAGCAACATCATTATTTAGTGAAATGTTAAAAACATTGAATAAAAATAATGCTTTCTTATGAACAATCAATAATGTTAGTACAATGTTTAGAAACTAACTTTTATGACTCCTGTACTGTCTGCTGAGTGCAATTTTGCATCAGAATAATTAAATGTTGTAAAAGCTGTAAAATCAATAAATGGCATAAAAGTGTGTGTATCAAATTCAGCTTTTATCCCGTTGGACTGAAGCTGAGGTCAGTGAGAGCGATAAAACCTTCTCAGCGCACATCTCTGTTTAAGTGCTCTGATCCAGAGTCATTTACAAAGCCAGACCAGTTTGATTTAAAGTTTGATTTACACGCTTTAATCCTGCGAGGACACGAGGAATTAGTGTGTAACACATCCCGTCTGAAGCCTCAGTTTTATTCTGCACAGAACGTGGGTGGAAAACAATTAGCACTGCTATGCTAATCCTCCTGTCAGAGTTTAAACGCTCCACGGCGTCCTGATCTTCTGTGTTACGCTCACAGCCTCTCAAACTCAGATCAGATCCGCATGAAGAACCTGCATCATTCTGACAACTTATAAAACACAAACATTAGTCCAGTTTAAGGAGGCATTTTACATTCAGAGCAGAACGAGGGCAAAACATTGTGAGTTTGTGCTGCTTTTTCCAGGAGGCAGAAAATGGGGCCCTCATCACATCCCCTCCAGCCCACAGCAGAAATGGGCTGTCAAAGCAAATACTCTAACTGATCACTCACAGAATCACTGGTCCAATGTAAGAGTCCAGCCACTACCCACAAATCTCAGCACTTCAACTGAGAAATGTTCACTTCTCTATCTATCTATCTATCTATCTATCTATCTATCTATCTATCTATCTATCTATCTATCTATCTATCTATCACAAAAGTGCTGACACCACATCACTTGAAAATGCTTTGACATTATAAATACTTCATAAATGCAATAAAAATACAACCAACAACTGAGTACTCACAGATATTTGCTGTGCCCTTGGGGATGGGGAGGTAGGATCCGGCACTCCAGGCTCGGCCGTGATAGTTCCTCTTGCAGCGGTCGCAGTCAGGACCGGTGGTGTTGTGCTCACACTCACAGCTCAGTCTCTCTCTGTCAAACACGCAGCTGTTGGCGTGAAGGTTACACTTGCACCTGTCAGGTAAGAAGAAACAAGAAACATCAGTTCAGTTACACCTGCGAGAGAAACTCCAGCCGGCGCTTACAGACCCCAGCGACCTTGTAAATCATTTGCATTTCAAGTAAACATGCAACTGAATGTGGAGACATTGTGAAAGTCACTTCAAAACCCTGAACAGTGTGTGTCAAGGGTTCAGAAAATTCACAACATTATTTTCTCTCTTTATTTCATGTTTTTCCTCTGAAAGAGGTTATTAATAATTATCCCACTGGAGAAGGAATAATTACAGACAGGTCACACCATCAATGACACAAAGAGAAGTTCAAAGATCTTAAAAACTGTTCAGGTAAAAATGTACATGAAAAATACAGTATAATGTGGACAGAACAAAAGCATAACGTCATGAATTATGCAGAAGACCTCAAATGAGACTTTTCTTCTAGGTGGGAAGATGTGATTATTTACTCATTTCTGTAATTATTTACTCATTCTATTCTTCAGATATAAATCCACTAAAAAACTAAAAATGGACTTATGAAAGATTCGTTTTTTGCCTTAGAATCTGACATGCACAGGGACCGATGGAAACCCATCAGCTAGGTGAACGATCCGACCGGCATCCTGATGAGAACCTCGTGTTCAGGTTCCGTCCAGCCGGAGGTCTCAGGCCACAGTTTTGCAGCTTGACCTTCATATGATCTTATCAGCAAAAACATTTTAATCATGAAGCTGATGGTGTAATGAAGAGACAGAGACGCAGGAGAGCCCGCCGGGTCTCTGCCGTCGGCATGGCAGCGTCACAAACAGAACCAAACATTCACGCTTCGGTCCGGTCACTGAGGGACACGAGCTGTAATGGAGCCGTAAGGAGAAACAGGAAAAAAATGTAATTAGACTTTAATGCCAAAGTGTCTCTCAGGGCTCTACCATAGAAACGTCTGTCTTCATGTAGGTGGGACAGAACCGTGTACACAAGCCCTGTGCTCCTCTCAGCATTAACACAGAGATTGTGGGATTAATATAACATCTAATGTTGCTCAACAAACAGCTACACCTTACAAACATTTATGGCTGTAAATCAGTGTCAATCACTGGGTCTGAAATACATGTGAGTAAATGACAACATTATTAAGATGGACGATTACTTTGCGTCATTACATAAATAAATAACACACACTATAATGTATTTGCCATAATGTAAATATAAATGTATTCTGATAAGGTTTTGTGCCACAGATAAATTGAAATGCTACAGGGAACGAAATAATGTTTCTAACAATGTCTAACAAAAGCTCTTCGTGAAAAGCAGGAGGTAGAAACTGATAATGGTGATTTATTTATTTCTCTTTTGTAGAAACACTAGCCTGAGGAACAGAGTCTGTGACCTGCAGTATAATGGAGACAATCTCATGCCAGAAAACTCTTGTTTCTGCTGTATGGAGTTATCAGTGCAGAATTATTAGCAATTATGTCTAAATGAAGCACGCATGCATGCAAGTGTGCTGATCCGACCAAAACAAGCTGAGGGGAGACACACAGCCTGCCAGCAATTATATTTAATTAAATCTGCAGGTGTTACAGTAATACAGAGAACAAGGTCAAAACTCTCATTGAAATAACAGTTTGCTCATGTTAGCGTGTAAAAACACATTGTGCAGATCAATGTAAAAATGAGACACGCTAACAAGGCAGAGGAGGGTTGTTGTGATGTCATCGATTGTCCGCGTGCTGATTGGCTATCGCGTCATGCTCAAACGTGAGGCTTTTACAGATGTCCTCAAAGCGGCTGTGAAGATAATCCTGTATTTCCATCTTCATTCTGTTTCCTGTAAAACATAATAAACTTTTGCTTTCAAACATCCAGCACCAATCTGAGACACAAATTCTGTAAATTATTCAGTTCTCACCGTGAACATCAGCTGTACTGTGATTGGCTGGAAAGCAGTGTAGCGTGTCATAGGCTGACAAGGTGAGACTTGAGATCTGTGTCTCAGTGTGAAGTTAAGATAAATGAAACGTCTCGTGTTCTGACTCTAATTGCCTGACAAACAGTCGCCTGAGTGAGAGGAGCTTGATCTCTCACACAACTCTACAGCTCGCTCTCTGCTCAACTATACACTTGTTAAACCTGTTTGTTGCATTGATAACAACGTTAAACTACACCAAAGAAACGTTAAGAGGAACCTGTGAAAATTAAAATGTTCCACTGTGAGCTGCCAAGTATTTTTAAAACACCTTTTGCATCAGACATTACATAAGAGAAACACAAGCCAAAACAAGTGCAAACAAGAAATCTGTACTGAGCAAAGATATTTACACAATTTGACAATTTTACCTTTGCTGAAAGAAACATTCACACCGCAAATGTTACAAAACACAAAGAGGAAGATTCTGAAATTCGTTTCATCTGCGGAGCTCAACTCCGGTTTACAAAGCGTCTCACAGCCGAGCTGCAGAAAAGCCCCTCTAAGCCTGACAGCCGAGCCCACCACATGTCTGCCGCCACATAATCCTCTCTGATAGAGAATCTTTGTGGGAAAACCAAACTCTGGCTAGACACAGTCAATCTGTTGTCTTGTTTTGTCACTTCCTCACCTCAGCAGCAAGCAGTGCTGCAGTATCATTCGAGACAAACAAGGGTTTGTGACATTTGACCACTGAATGCGTGATGCGGCGGATGAGGGATGTATTTACATCTTTAGGTGTCGGATCTGAGATTCAGAGGGTGTCTGTGTTGGAATAAAACATCACTGCATGCAGCTGGTGAAGATCAGCCTCAGATTGCAAGTTTTCTCCAGACACTGATTAAAGTTCTTTAATCCATCATCGGTCAGTCTGACGCGCACAGATGTGCCGGATCAGAGGTCAGCCGAGATCAGATTCCAGCAGCGCTTTGTGTCTTCATCTGTCTAATACATCAAGCATCATCACAAAAAACATCAGATCAAATCAGCTCAATTTTACCTAAATCTTCCTGAGACAGAATGCGGAGATAGATGTGTGTGACGATTACAGTTTTTCTGTAACGTTTCTGAGGGAAGACAGAGAACATTGTAAGAGAGCTCATGGATTCTGACACATTTACATGATAATGATTTCATGACAGAGCTGATCTGAAGACTGCCAACAGTTTCATTTCAGTCAATGGCTCTGAATGAGACACACACACAATTTGGCATACAAAGTGTACATATCAGTTGTAAATAATCACTATATTCAAAAATGACATGTGATTGTTTGGAAAAGCACCTACATGGGAATTTTGCTTTGTGAACATTGAAGTATTTAAATAATACATCAAACTATTTTTTACAGAGAAACTGTGTTTGTAAACTGTGTACAGACTGTGTAACTGGTCTGGAAACAGCTCTGGGCTGAGCTCTGTGTCTTCTGTACATTCTGCTTGTGTTGAGAGGCTTTCAGACGTTCAGTGTGTTATCATTAACACCATGCTCAGTCAGTCAGCGTGTTTCTCCTGCTACTGCTACATTATTGATAAGTCTGAGTGCTGGTCTGCTCTCCCTGCTTACTGTCAAACTGGTAAATTATTCTCAGCATGTTTACTGGGCTTGCTGGTTGCTCAGGTCTGACATTTCTAAAGGTTGTTATCTGGAACGCAAACGTAAGACGATGAGTAGAAACACAGCCACAATTAATTAGGAGAATGAAAATTATATTATTTTTTATAGACAGTAAAATAAATATTTTAAACCAGTGACACGTGTTTTTAAAACACTCACACACAGCACAACACTGACAGACACACACACACACACAACACTGACAGACACACACACAACACTGACACACTCAACACACAAACAGAAATACTGGAATAGCTAAAAGGTTTCAGAAGCCTTATGTTGTTGTCATATTTGATTAAATTTAAACTCCACTGAAATGTCTGCATAG
>JBAJNP010009292.1:0-18429 GCA_036877545.1 Yasuhikotakia modesta
ATAATACACTGTAGACTATTTTAGAATTTCTATG
Organism: Yasuhikotakia modesta; assembly: GCA_036877545.1. Classification (NCBI taxonomy): domain Eukaryota; kingdom Metazoa; phylum Chordata; class Actinopteri; order Cypriniformes; family Botiidae; genus Yasuhikotakia; species Yasuhikotakia modesta. The sequence goes on from JBAJNP010009292.1 coordinate 35, forward strand.
CTGTACTTGAAATGACACACCAATAAAGCTTAATGAAATGACAGAGTAGTAAATTGAATTAAAAAGAACAGAATGAGAAACAGAATTCAAATTCATCTATCAGCTATTTATCTATCTAGAAGAATCTATCAGTAGCTTTTTGAGTTGTGCTAATAAAGGAGAGCTACAGTATAGGAGCGAGTCATCCGTGGGCCATATGGCTGCATGGTCCATGTGGGTTCTGTGAAGCATGTGGTTAAAAAGCAGCTCAAACAGAGGGGGCTGCATAATTTAAGAAGCCCCTGAAGGCAGAATTGTTACCAGGCATGCTGGTAACTGTGAGAACAAGCACAGTCGTGTAACATACATGTGGAACTGTGTTCTTCTGCCTGTGTTTGTGTGTGTTCTAGAACCTGTGCTCATTTTTAATATTTACCTAGTTCTACCATAAACGTATCTGCACTTGTGCTTTGTGCAATGTAATGCATTAAATGTTACATGTAGCATCTTGACAATGTAGTATTGCATACAGTGTGCTAACTTTACAAAAACTGTTTGTTTTTTTTTACATTTTTTTTTGGCTGTATGGTTTCATAGGGAATGCATAACATGTTACTTTTCTGTTTAACAAAAGATTCTTCGTAGTACTTAAAAGGTAAGATTAAAAAAAAGTTATTTTCTGAATCTTTGAATGGTTCTTTGAAGAATGAAAAATGATTCTACTGGCATTGATGTAAATAAATTAAAGAACCTTTATTTGAGAGTGCATTTAAACGTAATGCAGGAACTAAAGTAGCACAGACTGCAGAATATACTGGTGTAATATTAAATATAAAGGACAAGATAAGGTCAGCATAGCACTGAGCGTCTCTTAAATTACAATTTGAATCATCTAATTTAAAACTGAATTAATACATAAATGCACTGCAGTGTTCAGGCTGACTAATATCTGACTACAGCAAAATAATGAGTTCAGAAGTCACTAATGTGACCAGCAGAGTGGAAAAGATGTGCGGTACCAGATAAAGTCTGTGCAATGGCTGCAAAAGGTGGGCTGCTTGAAGAACCGGGCAGTAAACTGGTGGTCCTTCACTTCAATGACTCTCTTGTGTTTAAGTGCTCCCTTCCTTTGGAAGACTGGGAGTCTGGGGGGAGGAGAAAGAGGAGAGGGGAGAGGGGAGGAGGTGGGAGATGGGGAGGACAGGGCCAGGGGGGAGAGCGATGGAGATGGAGAGACTGGTGTAGACATGCTACAAGCTGAAGACAGCAGGGCACCGTAGAGGAGTGGGCAAAAAAGGATGTATACAAGGAGTGAAAATAGGTAGAAAGGCTGAATAAACAGATCAAGCACAGGAGGTCAGGATGGATAGAGGCTGGAACCAGGTGGAAGGTATTCAATGAGGGATGGCAGTTTAGTTGATGTTAAGGAGAAGAAAGAAACGGATTCCCAGGAGGGATGAGGGTAAGAGACAGAGGGGAATAGAGGTTAAAACACACTATAAGAGAAACTTCCATGGGGACCTGAAAATGCATAGCGATTAGTGTACTGCCCTACTTCAAACAGACATGCACACACACGCTTCCAATACTGACACATTCATACACCTGCATCCACGCTCCTGCAAGCTCTATCCATCCTACAAGATCTTTCCATCCACCCATTCATCTATCCACCTATCCAGCCCATCCATCCATCCATCCATCCACCTATCTTCTGTCTTATTTTACTTAAATAAACAACCTATAAAAATGATCAAGACGTATCAACAAAATATTTCAGATAAAAACAGACTGTTTGGATTTGAGATCAGTGTTGTGTTTTTGGCTCGATCAAACCCAAGTTAATAAAAGAGAATGTATCAGGATGAAAAAATAAGCAAATCAAACAACAGGAAATGCTACTAAAAATGTATTTCTTTCATTAAAGAAAAGATCAACAGAGCTGGTGAAAGAAAACGCAAATACTTTAGGGCATTCTACAATAATACAGTCTGAATCTGTTTGCAAGAAACAGACAATCAAGAAAAAAGAAAACAAACAAACACAAATAAGACGTACCTGTGTATGTAACAGTATGGCTGAGATCTGTTGATATCAGGTCACTCCTCTTCCTTACCTGTCGCCTCCTCTGTCTTCTTAAGACACGATATTCTATACAATTAATCCTGAACTTAAAATTTTCTGAAAACTTCCCTTGGAAATTTCAGGAAAAAAGTCTCACAGAAGCAAGCAAAGGTCTCACAGAGCAGAAGAAAATACATCTGCAAAAGGGGAATGAGGGAATGAAGAAAAGAATGATATAGCCGACTTCCAGGAATCACAGAAGATGCAGGACGTTGTGAACGGCTGTATATTCCTTCATCCAATAGAGGGGGTGAGGAAAAAGAGGCGATTTTTACTTTCCAAGATTGAATCTGTTTTTACCAACAGAAAGAGGGGATGGGGTGAAGTAACATAGAGAGAAGAGAGCGAGAGACAGACAGAGGAGGGAGTAGTTGAAATAGGCAGCAATTCATTTTTGAAATCTGGGTTACCCCTCTCTAGAGATTGAAAGAGAGACAGATGATGGTAGGGAAAGAGGACAGAAAGAGAGGGAGATGTTAGCTTCCAACTCGCTCGTCCTTGGTCAGCCAGAAGCTTCTGCAGTTTAGACAAGCAGGTGGTCTAGAAAAAGCAAATATCTGATCAGTGATCAATAATCAGCAACAGTCTGTAACAGTGACATTCTTCCTTTATAAAAGTAGTTTGACAGATGGGACACTTGGCAGCCATTATGTTCAGCAGTTGGAGGCCTGGATAAAAGAAACTGCAGAGGAACAGGAAGTTCACCTTTCCTGAAAAGAGTAAGAAACAGTAATGATTCACAAACAGGGATATGTGCACCCGAGGGACCCCAATTACCAGGTTTCAGGTGATATGTTTGATTTAGCTTTTTTAGTTTTTTTTTTTAGTTTTAGTGATTTATCTCACAATTGTTCCTGCATTTTTTAGGGGGAGAAGTCAAATATAGGTGCAAATTTTATGCGTTCAAGTAGAAACAAAACAGCAAATGCATTAAAATTTATGAGTCTATCAAACAAAATATTGACTGTTCTTGTTAAAAGCGACCTTAAAACTGCACTACGAAAACCTTTTTTGTTTGTTTTTGCAGCAAAACAATGCAAAACAAAGGTTTATCTTTTGTATTTCCTGATACTATTGCAGTAGTGAGATATGGAGTCATGATTCATGTACTCCAACAAGTGTCTAATAATAGCTAGGTTAGGGGACCTACTTGTCTGGTCATGTGACCGTAACATGGCAGCCCCCAGAAGGTGACTTGCTCTCTGTAAAATAAAACAGTTTTTAGGCCACTAATATACCTGGTCTTACCATCCTGCAAGTGAACAATTTTAAACATAAGTTTAAACAAAACCATACATTTAAAAAGGTATTAAATAATAAACTTGCATGTAAAACTTTTTAATAAGGAAAACAAATTAGTCAGTTTCAATGAAGAGGTACCTGCCCTATTGATTTGCACCTTGGAGGTGCAGTCAACCAAAAAGGGCAGGAAACAACGACAAGAGTTTTATGCAGTGTGTAACACTGGCTAACCTACTCACACAGGTGGCTATTTGTAGTGCATACAGCTGCATTTGAAACCAGGTCACAGCATGGGAGAGACAGAGAAGAGTCGCACAAGATGGCCGCCATACACTGACTTTAAAAAAAGGGAAGAAAACCATAGGAAGAGACAACAGTGGGGTGACACAAGTTAAAAGAAGAGTGTACAGGACATAACACTAACCCACTAACATACAGATAGCACGAGAGAGAGAGAGAGAGAGAGAGAGAGGTCCAGGAGGTGATGTAAAGGGAAAGAAAAGGGAGGGAAGAGCGGGAGTAAAAGGTTGAAGGTCTAATTATGTAATATGTAGGTTATTAGTCTCTTGATGAGGACACTGTGAGAAAATTAATTAACAATTATAATTAGCAAGATTGTTAGAAAGCAAAATAGTGTCATTGGACAGGTGTCTATGGCGTTTTATGGTGTGTATGCGCGTGTGTCGCCGTCATTGAATGCGAGAGTGTGTCGGTCAGCATGTTTTATATCTTAATTTTAGACAGGCGCATGCTGCTGTAATGATTTGAGAGCCTCCATGTGTAATGCCTGCAGCATTAAATCAATGCCTGCTTCATGTGCCTGGTCATGCTGTAACGACATCATAATTCGCAACATAGATGGCCTTCAGTGTTCGGTATGAAGTCAAGGGCCTGCACATTTATCTACAGTCATCTGTACCGCCACACAGGCTGGTTACATTCACACATTAAATAGCAGAAGATGCAATGCAGGCTTCTGCGGTGTAATGAGCCTGTGGAAATGAATCAAAGAATAGAACAGCAAACAAATGACTTGTGTGGGCCGAATGAAAGGGGGATGGAAAAAAAGCAAATTCATTTTTTTCTCTAAACACGTAAACAGCATGTGTTACAATCGTGCCCATGAGACAAATCGCAGACATGCATCAAGTTTAGCCTTTTCACACCTGTCGAATTTTACCGAGGGAACGTTTTGTCATGGTTTTGCTAGAACAAACATGTAAAAATGATGCGTAATCAGAAGGGTTTGTTTTTCTGGTTTCTCATCTCATTCTTCAGAGGGGCTGACAGTGGGTAAAACTATGTATTACAATTTCTGGCTGTGAAAACTATAGCAGTCTACAGCTCCCATGCTAATGCCTCTATAATACTGCGGTGCCAAAACATGATTGGATGTCCCCAGGGGCCTCTGGAGCACAACACAGTGACTCAATACAATGATACATGTCAAAGGAGCCCATCCCCACTGTCACATGATTGAGACCAGTAATATGTGGTGGGAAGTTGTTCTGGGTGTTTGCTGGGGCGTTTTCTAGCCTGTTGGTGGCTGATGATAGTGTGCTTTATGTAGGTTGTTGCTAGGCAGCTGCTAGAACATTACCAAATTATTACTGGTCAGAAGAGACCACTCCCACATCTCTCTGGAGTTCTGATGAGTGATGATGATTGAAGACCAGATGAAGCAGAAAAAATAAACAGAAAATAAATAGTTATTACTAATAAATGAGTGCAAAAAAAGTCAGTTGAGATTTTGGTGGAGTGGCCATGCTGTGAACCCAGGGAGGAATATTTCACAGTCCTATCCATATCCTCTTGCTTTACAGTGCCTCACTCCTGCTCGTAAAAATGAACTACGGCAATGCTGAGTGGAAATACATTGCCAGCATAAAGCAGTCCACCACACCCGCAGCACACTAGGAACACAACTCTCTCTCAGAGAACAAGAGGAAGAGGCTGTTTTGTTGCTGATTGGCTGCTAAAAAGAGAGGTACTGTGATAAAACAGAACAAAAGCAATAGTCACTGACTATCTGGAGGTTTGTTAGTGAGAAAGGAAGGATAGTACAGAGTTTATAACATCCACAACTCAAACACTTTTAGAATACACATAAAAAATCCATTACCTCTTTGGGAGCATAATGACTGTTACATGCATACAAGATCTGTGACAGAGATGCTGTTACTGTTGTAGTACAAATGCCTCAACACAAACACAAATGCACACACACACACAATACAGAGACATTACCAGAAATAATCAAAGCCTATCTGTAATTCAGCAATCTGGATAATAACCATCACACATTTACATTAATTTTTTACGCCAATATTCCAGTTTTGCTGACTGAACCCTTTTTTATTTGAACTGCATCAGACTCCCATTTTAGCTCAATCATTTCACAGCTAATTTCTTCCTCTTGCTTCGCTGATAAAGTTTGAGGCAGTTTAAATCCAGAGAGCATTGATGACAAAGACACTTCCGCTTCAGGCACAAAAGCAGCGCTAAACCTGAAGCGCGGAAGCCTGTTTCACAAAGAGCACCGCACTCATTAAATGATCAGTGAGTCACTAACTCCTCCTGTGTGATTGATGACATATGAGAATGATGAGACTGTCTAAATGAGTCTGAGGAACGGCAGGATGGTATTAATATCTTGCGTTTCCACAGGATTTCCTTCAAGATTTTTCTCAGTTTCCAGGGATTTTCATCTGGAATTTTTTGCATCAATATGCAAAACAAAAATCACAAAATCTAAGCAGCAATTTTTTTCTGTTTTTTTAGATCTTTAAAAGAAATGAAAAAAAACACTTGTTTACACTTTAACACTGTACATTATTTTTTCTTTTTCAATTTCAATGTTGATGTAAATTAATTTAGTGTTATATGAACTCTTGCTCTGACTTTTAGAATTTGACAGACTACTGTATGTGTAGAATTAATGTGAATGCTTCTCCTACAGCCAATGATGTGTACAAATGTAGTTCACACTAATGTTTATAATTACACTTTCTGTAACTCAACACATTCAAAGCACATTCCTGTTTTAAAACAATTTTTAAAACTTTAATGTGATGTCTGCATATGAACTATGACTAATAAATGAAGCCTCAAATGCTGTCTGTTTACTTTTACTAAACCCAGACAGACAAACAAACGGATAGTTAGACGCCCACCCAGGGGTCAAACAAACACATTGAAACACCCACAGCTTTCTTTATTTCTAGCTCGTTGATCTTAACTACAGGGTGGATTCATCAGGAACTCACATTCAGACACTCGGCCATCCCAGTTGAGCGCACAGTCTGGCCAACTAATCGCTCTAATTAACTTAATTACTCAATTAGCTAGTCAGGTACAACACGTTCCAGCATGCAGTAACTCTCCAGAATTCAGATAAATGAAGGTCAACAGAGTAAATATCCATCCGTTTCAAAGGTACTTAAACCACAAGCTCTTCTGAGGTGTCATAACATTTAAACTCTGCATCTATCACAGAAACGCTGGTGTGAATTAATTTCTCTTTCGAGTAACAGGGATTAATTTGTCTGAGGAGAAGCAGCACTGAACCAGCAGCTATGTGGTCAGAGACCATAAAATGCATAACAAATTATGCTGTTTTCTCATTTAAATTATGTTCTGGGAGACTGAGGGTGAACCACACCGCATTTGTGGTTTCGAGAGTTTTGTAAACATCAGCTTATAACATATTCATTTAGAGAATGTGAAGGTAGATACATAGATCTGAATATCAAAGCATCTCTTCCTCTCTCTAGAAAGAGAGAGTTTATACTGGCCATATGCCATCTGCTTATTAGTCTTGACATTGCACTAATGAAGAGGAAAAATTCAGCATCTATACAATCCCCCAGCTTTTATACTCCCCTATCTCTCTCGTCCTCTCTCTCTCTTTTTCAAGAACAGTATCTGACCAATTATGTGAATCAATTACGGTAAAATGAAAACATCCGCATTTGCTTCTGTCTGGTCTTGTTTCCCCAACTTCCAAATGAAATTAGACACAAATTACATTTTCTGAAATGTTGCTCCTGGAAACCAGACGACACCAGCAGCGTTTTCTCACAGAATTGCATTCAAATATTCCTCATAATAATCACAAATCTATCTCATAATAATCACATTTGAATGAAACAAATGCCTCTTATTTCCTTTGATGCACAAAGATTTAAAAAAACTTACTATTTGAGAAGAGTTTTTTTTACAAGAAATGATGCAACACGGTTGCAGAGAAATGCATGACCTTTGAACATACAAAACTATAGGAAAAACATTAACTATAATCTCCTTCGTGCCATGTGCAGCATTCGCTCACAATAGTTTTATCAATAAAAGAAGCAGCAAAGTCCTGCGAGACAAATTGATATAAATGCTAATGTCAATAACAATGAGGGACGAGCTCAGTGGCATGTGAGGCTGCAGTATGCCCCTGTGAATTCTGGGAAATACATTGCTCAACCCCAGTGTGCTAATGGACATGGAGGAGAAAGTATAAGATGAAGAAGAAAACTTCTAATGTGATTTGCTTTGTGGATGAAAAGATGAAAAGACGCTGAGGTGCTCTCCATTTTTCTTCTCCCTGTTCTGTTTTTTTTTATTGAGAGATCAAGTCTCTGTGCTGGTGCAGCCTGCGGCACACTGGGCTAATGATGAAAGAGGGAACATTGCCGCTTCTATCATGTGTAGGGTGTGTAAAAGTGTGTGTGTGTGTGAGAGAGTGAGAGCTTCAAATCCAGCCCATCTTCCTGCTACTCACACTTTATTTCTCGCCCTTTCCCTCAAACAAACATGCAGTGCTAATCTGAGCATTGATGCTATAGTGGGAGGACAAGACTGGCTTTCCGCTGGGCTGCAGAGCAACCCTTCATACTCCTGTGGCTTTGGAGTGACATACGCGAGGCTAGGCGTGATCGATGCGCAGACATCAGCACACCACTCTACAGCCACTGAAAACACTCCTGAGACAAGGCTAAAAGTGCTTCACGGCCACACAGATAACACTAGATATACAGCGTGCTGGCTATCTCTCTCCCTCACACACACCGTATGCATAAAACACAAGATATCTGCCAGCATCTTTCTCACACACATTTCCAGGGTAAGTGGGGATGGGGAGAAAAAAGGTTTCAACATTAAAGGTCAGATGTCATTATTAGTGTATGATGTGGTTATATTTCATCAATACGAAAGAATAAATATCTACATCTTGAACTAGACGAAATGATTTAACATCGAGTTAAAAAAGATGAAATACAGACAGAAAGATACTAAGCATGAGCATTAAAATGCTTTAATTTATTTTACAGTCAAGCATTGATATTGAAGCTGCATGATTGGGTGTAGATGTTTGTGCATATCAGATTAACTTAAGAGAAGGTGATTGTAACTTCAGTAAGAAAAATGGGCCAAGAACGCACATGCTTGTACAGAGATGGTATCTTACATAAGGTCATATCTGGTCTTCAAAGATCAAAGCTCCGATCACACTGCAAAAGAAGAGAGAGGGGGGAGATGAAGAAAAAAGCCAACCAAGAATCTGAGGAAATTTCTAAGCAAGGTACAAGAGAATTTCTTTTATTCACTCCTGCGGGCATCTGCGGAAGGCAAGACACACACACACACTTCCATGTAGACACAAATAAAATAATGAGGAAAAAAGCAAAAGCCCATAAGTATTTCAAAGAGAGTATTCTTTATGAAGAAATTCGCAGCACTGACCCCATCAAACCCCTTTTCCACAACATGATGTCATAACCAAGTCAAACTCTGACTGGTGAATGAATCCAGTCTGAACTGTACAATACAAAAGCCATAAACATTCTCAACTGCACATGCCTTTCAAACACATATTTGCATTGCCCTTGGTTACAATGTCACAGCAAATAAAAACAAATTTTCCAAACACTAATAAAAAAAAATTCCAAACAATAATTTTAAAACAGCATAAAGTTAAACAGCATTTCTGTCTTCTGCATTTTGAATGATTGTACGATGACTGTATGGCTGTGATGTGACATGGAGGACCCTGTTAAGATGGGTGTTTCACAACAAGCAATACATCAATCGCTGGGGACAGGCTGAAGTACACACTAGCAGCAACACTAAAGAACATTTCCACCCATATACCTCAAACATTATTGCTGGTGTTCAGCTGCAGCTTGTGGAATAAGGGTAGGCTGAGTAAAGCATGTAGTGGTCTATCACAGGAGCTGACCTGCTTTCACACAAACACACACACACACAGATCTCTGCTCAGCTGTGATCAAGTGAGGAGAGCTGCCCTTTTATCCATCGAGCTGTCTGTCAAGTAATGCCTCACATCATGCTGCCTTCAGCTACCTGGAGCTACTCTGAGTCTAAGCTCCTGAGGGAAAGACAGAGCTGGAGATAGAGCGAAAGAGAGATAGAGAAAGTTCTAGAACACCTGCAGAATTGGTGGTATCCAGTAGCAAAGCTGACCAGCCCCTGCAGAGTGTGTGGGTGTGTCTCTCCTGAGTGAATTATGCAGTGTAACAGGCCAGTAAGTGAGAGAACAGCACTGGATTACCTGGTAGGTTTGGAGATCTATGTATAGTGCTACACAGTATGCAAAAAGCATGCCTTCAAATAAGTAGGATGTCCGAAAGATAACATACTGCATCTGCTGAGATTCTTAAGCTTGCAACCGGAGGACTCATTTCTATCCCATAATGCCACAGGAGCCGATTACCCATCAGATTTAACAGAGCAGGATGAGTTAGGCAGCAAATGCCAGAGGTACCTGCAAAAAATGGTCCCCAAAATTACATTTAACTTGTTTTGCAAGGTCTAAGCTGTTAGTATGCCATAGGACATGTGTTTACTTTCAGCATAGTCAGAAAGTACATCTATCATTGAATTAAATGTAAACTATGAAAGTTCAAGGATTCAGTCCCAATTACTCAGGTCTCAGCATATGGGCAAACACCTGTGTGTGTGTGTGTGTGTGTACCTGCTTTCCCTCTCACACACTTAAACACCTAAAAAGGATCGTATGTGCAGTACAAGCCTCCATGTCTCTCTCAGTTACAGAGGATAGCCCCATTCATTAGCCTAAATTTATTGCATCAGTCAATGGTCAAATTTAAAATGAATGACACAGAATCTACAGCTATACCAAAAGCAAAGAATATACACACATGGCATATAATATATCAATGTTTTGTAGTTTCAGTGTATCAGTGTAGAAAATGTAACTATGCCTTTCTCTCATGTACAGAAGCACAGACAAACAGCCACACAGGATTTAAAGCAGCAGGTGACCAGCCCTTAATACAATATATGTGATTTTAATTTCCCAGCCAAATATTGACCATCACTGACAATTTTACCCACAATATCCAACCTCATACTGTGTCTATTTCACAATGTGCACATTATGCTATCAGATTATGTGATACAGTAAAAACAGAGGAGAGGGGAGGGTAGCCCCCCCAAACACTTCAGGGGCATTCACAGAGAACGCATTCTTGTTGCTAAAAAAGAAAAAAAAAGACTTATTTCATATGGAAAATGTCTATGAGGGCTGATTTAACAAAAACATGTATGGCACAAGATTGCAAGACAGCAATTGTTGAAGACAACCATGTTGTGCAAAAAAAAAAAAGATTACATGGACACAGAAACGCTTTCAGTGTAAACAGCCCCTTATGACTACATATATTATTCACTGTGTATCTGGTCACCATAGTAACAATGAGTTAGAATGTAGAATATAACCCAGACTCTCACTACAGTGTCATGGTCATCAGGTACACCTATCCAGTCACGTTTTCTCAATCGTCAATTACATAACTTTAATTGATCATTATCTTCAATAATCAATTGATAGGAGCAGGAACACAGTAGCTACTGGTCTCTGTTTTTTTCTTGTTTTGTTTTTTGCTAACTGAGAGAACATACAGAGGGATAAACAGAGATAAAAAAAATCTAAAAAAGGAAAATGTCAGAGGTACATTGTTTAAACTGTCTAATCAATGGTGCTGGGGAAACACGATTCTCAAAAGAATATTGACAGAATAAGATAAAATGAATGGATTGATGGACAGACTTCAAAAGTGCAGAAACAACAATGACAGAAGAATATAAGATGGACAAAGGATGGACTAGGAAAAAAATATATTCTGAAAGGTATTTAGGTAGTATTAGAGTAAATATGATTTACTTTAAATAAGATGGAGATTAGAAATGAATGTATGGATGAATGGATTAACAAAAACAGATATTATACTTGTTTCTTGTTTTTTCTTCACAGGCACTATGTTTTCACAGTCATATAGGAGGAATCAAAATTCAAAAATGTCTCCAGAGTCTAGAATTGCTACAAAGCTAAAACATTTAAAACTATTTCTACCACTTCCTTCAAGTATATCAAACTTAACTTTTATATATATACCTGTTTGTATATATATATATATATATATATATATATATATGTATATATTTGTTTGTACATATATATTATGTATAGATAAATGATATAATGGCAAAAGAAACTAAATACAATGGGCAATAAAATAGTCAATTCACAGTTTATCATTATACATTCTCAAAAACATAGTATATAGAGATAACATTTTTGTTCTTAAGAAAAAGCTACATGGGAATTTTAAGTCCGTTCTGTACATGCAGTCACAGAATTCTGTGTTAGCGTTTTCAGACTCGGTAAGGGTCAATGACAGATCAAGTGTACTCATGGCACACAATATTAATTCAATCATTCTACATCCATCATTCTGGCCCCACCATGCCTCTAATGCAGAGTGGGGTGGGCTTTCCGCTGACGCACCCGTATTTCCAGCAGAAAACGCCAAGCGAGGGGATTAAGCGGCTGTGTGTGATTCAGTTTACACAACACGCAATTCAATACCTGAGCTTATTAGGTCTCAACTCATGCAACGACGTGGGTTTTTAAAAGTGTGTAAAAGCCCTAAATTTCATTGCAAATGATAAAGAACCTTCCCCAGGTGGTCTTGTAAAAGGAACAATACATAAATGGAAAACATCACCTATTCCCATGTGAAGTGTGTATTAAATAAAAGGCGGCCGATTGATCTGTTGGTCTGTGACGACATGTACAAGCCTGTGTGTCCTCCAGATTAAGTGTAACTGTCAGTTCCTGTGGTGAGCAACTGCGTTTAGGTTGCTACAAAATCTACCGCATGTCTACTTTTTGCTAAACCATTTCAAAGCTACATTCAACTACAACACGGGCAAATAAGCAGTGCCTGACGTCAAATAGGTACGTAAAAACTAAATCTCTTTACAGCTGACTGACATAGATTATCTTGCCAAAACGAATGAAGTAGAATGTTTTAGGCTCACTGAAGCTATCAGCTAAAAACTATTATTACTGTGTTTGTCTTTGACTCCTCATTATCATATGATAATGTTTTTACTGACGAGAGCCAGCTACTTGTGCTTTATTACATGCAACAATGCACTGGAAGTAATCTTGACTTCATAATGTGCAATCAGTGACGATTGCAGCCGTATTATAAAAAAGCTCAGTGTTAAAACCGAACAGAAACAGGGGCAGTGTCTGTTCGAGATCTAATATGTAACGATTAAAAAAAAATAATAATAATAACCAAACAAGCACGATTCACGCAAGGTCCACCATTCATAATCATTAAAATACAGTTTTTTAATAATATGTAGCCATCTAGTGCCAATCATAAATATTGCAACCTATCATCGTTTGATGAAAGACAAGTATTGCTTCTATGCAAAGCAGAACTGTCCCATTGGGCAGTACTGTGGTTGTGATAATTTGATAATGCTGCTATTAAAAATAACTCTGTAAAAATCATCACATCTATAACTCCACTATTTAACATCAGACACAGCAAGTTTACCCTTTTGTTAAAAGACAACCACAGTGAGAACAATAACAATAAATAGCATCAAAGAAAACCTGAAGAATAAATGATAAAAAAAAATTGCTACATTTTGTTTTGTTTGGGTTCCTACTGTTTTTGTTTTGAAGTGTGTCTCTTTAGAACATAATGTTGACTTTAGTTGATGTCAAAGTGACACCATGGCATTAATGTTCTTAAAGGACAACAGAACTGATGCTTGCTGTAGAAACACAGGTAAAGTCACACAGTTTAGTCTTGTTTACTTTGAGGTCAAATTTCAATTTTCCAGCATGACCTTGAAAGAGGAATGCAAACAAGTACTTATGGCATAACATAGGCAAAAGAAAAAGGAAAAAACAAGAGATTTTTGTTTCTGTGTGCATCGGGTTACCATGGAGATGCTTTTTCAGTCACTGGGGTGATGCTGATCATCTGAGCCTCTCCAAGACTGCTTTCAAATTGACTATAGATTAAGAGTCATCTGTAGATAAACTGAATAGCCAGTTTGAGTAACAGCAGTATTTGATGCCTGTAATCTCATGTTGTATGTGGACAATGCAAAAATGTCTTTTCCTAGCTTGAGGGAGTATATGTGTAAACATGACATCATTACTCACAGAAACTTCCAGAAATATCCTATCCACTGCTCTCATTGGAGGAGAGAAGCACGGAGGACATCATAATAGTCAGCTCAGACCGAAGATGGAGCACGCCTGGAGTATCCGTTGTGACCGTGGCAGAACTTGTTGAGACATTCCCTGCTTTAACTGATGTTTCTTTGCTGCTCTGGTCATCATTGTGGACATTTTCCTCATCTTGGTGTGGTGCATGTATGTGCATCACACTCCAGCTGCGCTTCACAGTAGAGCTCACACACACGCGCAGCAAAGAAGCCCCGTGTCATACCTCACTCTCAAGGCTGGAGAAATGGGCAGAACCACGGCGTGAGCACAGGCTCTTGGCTTTGAGTGGCAGGTGGGGAGAATAGAATCGCCGTGGCTGGGGCACAGACCGAAGTCTCTGGTACTGAAGCTTAGCACTGGCGGTGGCTGCCTGGGAGGAGCCTGATGCTCCCCCTGGGGAGAGCACAGGTGGAGGGGACATAGATGCAGAGGAAGGAGGAGGAGGAATTGGCATGGGTAAAGAGTTGGGATCAGAAGGTACCTGTAATGAGGACAGAAGTGGCTGGGGTGGAGAGGGAGATGGCTGAGATATATGTTCTGAGAGCTGGGCTTGTTGAGAGCTTAAGTTGGACTGGCTTCCAGATTTGGATTTCTCAGGTTTAGGAGGTGGTTTGGGTCGAGAGCCTCCACTGAAGCTGTGGCAGTGGGGAAGAAGATCTTCGTGACTGTGAGACTGAGAACTGCTGGGTTTACGATGTATGTGTGGCCTACCATGCCCATACTGTGTACATATACATGATGCTGTGTCCTGCATTCTGTCTCGAGACCTGTGGCCCTTGCTCTTTGACCCACTACGGCTACGCTTCTCACCCTTCATCTGTAGTTTGTCCACTGACCAGTAGCGTCGTGGGGGTGGGAGAGAAGTAGGAGGAGGTGGCCACTGTGACCCCAACCCCCCACTCCCTCCTCCAGACCCCCATCCAACCCCTGGACCTGAACCCCAAAAATCACCTCCTACACCCCACCCCTCAGATCTACCTAGAATGGAGTCATCACGACTGTTAACACTTCCACCTTTTTCTCTAGCAGGATATGTCCCAAAAAACCAGCCCCCACCCCCTATTCCACTAGCTCCACCCATTCCATTTCCTTCCCAGTATCTCTCAAAATGGCCAAACTCTCCTGAAGAACCTTCATCAGAAAAGCTTTCCTCTGCTCTTATTCTGTCCCTCTCAGACTCTGATACTGCACCCCTCCCCCCTGCTTGTCGCACTCTCTCCTCTATTCTCTCCCTCTCTCGCTCTCTCTCCTTTTCCTCCTCCTCATCCTCAGAGTCCCACTCATGAAAGGACAGGCCTTCTCTGGTGTTTACTCGTTCCCTTTCATAGCGGAGGAGTAGTGGTCTTCTTTCTCCTACTCTTCCTCCAGCCTCTCTTTCTACCCCACTACTCCTCCTCCGTTTAGATGAGAGGAACGTTTGTAAAGAGGATGGTGGGGAAGGTCCAGAAGCTTCTGTGCCCCCTGCTTCTCCTCCACTAACCCAGAATTTGACTGATGAGGGGAGTTTATTGAGGTTGGAATAACGTTTGCTGGATGGCCTATGTTGTGAATGGGAGCTTTTGGGTCTCCTCTCTTTAATTCTCCTTCTCTCTTCTTCTCTTTCATCCCCCTTATCCCCACCTCCCTCTCTCCTGTCTCTTTCTCTCTCTCCCTCCCAAGCTGAAAGGCTGCCTTTGTCAACAAATGCACCACGAAACTGACTGGAAAAGGAGTACTCTCCTTCTCTAACCCCATCCCCCTCTCCGTCTCTCTCTGCCTCAACGTCACCATCCTCTGGCTCTGATCGCTTGCTGGAGCACAGCTTTTTCTTTTTTTTAGTTTTCAATGCCTTCTTTTTCTTCTTCTTTACCTTACGACGTTTCCTTTCTCTTTCTCTCTCCCTTTCACGCTCCTCTCTCTTTTTCCGTTTTTTGCTTTTCTTCTTTTTCTTTTTGTCCTTTTCCCTCCCTTTTCTATGTTTCCTCTCTCTTTTCCTCTCAGTTTCTGCTTGGGCTGCACTACCCCTTTCTCTGTCCTTTTCTGCCCATCCTGCCCACCACTCCTGCAGCTGTGCTAGCTGACTACCACCTCTTTCTCTCTCTCTGTCCTTTTTTTGCTCCCTGTCCCCAAAAGTGCCCCATGGTTTGCGTGGAGGTATTGGAGGAGGAGGGCCATGAGTGAGAGATCTGGGGGAAAGAATGGATCGTTCTCGACCCCTGGTTCTATTATGGCCCTGCAAAAGACTAGACTCCTCTGTCAACTCATCCAAGTCCTCCTCATCCTCTTCCTCAGCCTCTCTGTCTCGGGTGCTGCGAGATGAAGCTGTAGATGTGGTGGATGGAGAGGTGGACCGTGAGGATGTGGCTGATGATGTGGTTGAGGAGCTGGGGGTGGATGAGGATGAAGAAGTGGAGGTGTAGGTGAGAGAGGGAGAGGGGGACGGAGGAGTGTAAGTTGGGGAAATTGTGACAGGCATATGGATGGGGAGAGGAGGTGAGGGTCTTGGCCTTCGACTCGCTTCCCTACCTTCACCTCTCCGACCCAGTGGCAGGATGTTTTCATACAATGGACCACCAGGTTCTCTGGGCTTTTTTGGTCGCCGTTTTCTCCAGAAGGGTGAAGGGAGAGGGGGAGAGGGGTGCTGCAGTGGGGGGTTAGGTGTCAGTGGGGCTGGGGCCTGGCTTTTAGAGGGTAGCCTGGGAGTCCCAAGAGATTTAACCCCTCTACCCTGACCCCCTCCACCAGTACCCACTCCCACCTTCTTCCCCATACCATGGTCCATGCCCTTTTCTTGATAGAAAGCCACACCAGCTGGTGGGGGTGGTTGGTGGGCTCTGGGAACTGCTTTTGGAGTTTGAGAACCTGCCTGTTGGTCCACACAAGGCCCAAGTCCCTCAGGGTCAATAGGCCCATAGTAGCGTTTATATCCATCCAGTCCACTGCCTGTACCTCCACCACTTACCCAGGTAGGTGCCATCTTTTGGGGTAAGGGACCCGTTTCTGACAGGACTCCCCTCACACCCATGGAGGTAGCGGCACCAGTGGTTTTGGGTAGTCTCCAACGATCCACAACTGCAAGCCTGCGATCTGGCCGGGGTAGAAAAGTAGTGCATGGTAGTGGAGCTCCCATAAGTTGAGTATTCGATGGACCCAATGTGGCTCCAGAATGAACAATTGTGGGAGGGGATCCAGGAAGAGGTGTCTTGTAAGACTGAGGCTGAGGCTGTTGTGGTTGTTGTTGCTGCTGCTGCACCAAGGCAATGGCTGGATTGGATACAGCTGAAGTGACCACATGTGACGAAGAAGCAGCAGGAACCATGGCAGTATGATGATGGGCAGAAACTGTGACTTTTGCCCCACCATGTGCAGTTTCATCCTCAAAAATGCAGCAGCTATACATTCCCTAAGTGAGAGAGAATTAGAAAAGAATTAGACAAAAGAAAATTAAAAAGATGTTATTCTGCAAAACAGGTATTTATTTATGAAATAAACCACAAGACAAATGAGTTTAAAGGAATAGTTCACCCAAAAATAAAAATTCTCTCAATTCTCTTATACCATATCAGTGGCTAAATATGCTCAAAATAGAACCCACCTAGAGACATACAGATCACTTTTATGATGAAATGTGCTTTTTTTAAATCTTTAAAATCCTCTGTACAATTTACACCATTTTCTCTGTCACCATTTTAAAGCTGGAAAGAGCCAGGATATTATTTAATATAATCTGATTTTGTTTGGCTGAAAGAAAAAGTCATACACACCCAGGATGCCTTGAGGGTGAGTAATTTATGGGCCAATTTTCATTTTTGGGTGAACCATTCCTTTAATTTGCATAAACATTACTTTCAGCCCATCTGTTACGTAACATCAACGCTACCAGCCTTCTCATTCTATCCAAACTGAACCAAATGCCTTTAATCTTGTAACTAATTGTACATCCTATTTTCTCACTCACCCTGCTGAAGGCGAGTAGGAAGTCCAATTTGCCGGATTGGCCCATTTTGTTCATGCAGTGCCGCAGCCTCCAGTATACCAGGTGCTCCCAAGCGAAGACCAGCAGACTGAGACCCATGGCCACTAGCAGCATGTAAAACACACCAGCCATGTTGTCTATGTCTAGTTTGGAGCTCATCACTTCAATTTTATCATTGTGACAGATCCCTGAGAGCCAGAGACGCTCTAGCATCTCAATCTCATCTAGGAATAAAAGGAGAGAAAAAGATAAGGCATTCAAAATTACTGACTTGATCACTTAATAAGTGATGACACAACTGTACATAGCACAGATGCATCAATAAAACATGCATGAACACAATATGGTAGTGACTTGCCCTTCCCAGATGCTAAATCTAAATGATATCTGTTGTAAACATAAGACACAGTGTTCAAAAATCCCAGACAACTTCACATACACACAAACACAACACACTCTTGGTCAAAAGTTAAGTCTATTATTCCTTATTATTTTAGGAGAATAGCAAACTTACCCAGA
>JBAJNP010009293.1:0-18427 GCA_036877545.1 Yasuhikotakia modesta
CTCTCTCTCTCTCTCTCGCACACACAAACACCGCATTATTAAGCATCAGCATATTGACGCTTGACTGGTCACAAGTAAAAACGCTGTATTACATTATTAGAGGGTAAACAGAGGAGAGGAGGGTCACATTGAGTCAATGCTGAAAGTTAAACTCCACTTTGTTACATTGCCAATGGTTTCAGGCTCTCGTTGAAAACAAATGACTTCTGCTTGTTTCTGGTGCATCGTGTGAAAGTCTCTGTGTGCAAATGTCTAAAAAAAACAAACTCAGGTTCCACTGCGTCCTGCGAGATTTTAGCTATGAGAACCAGCAAATCTGACCTTTAAGTTGGCAGCACTTTGTTAGTAGTAACAAGAACGACACATTTTGGCGCTGGTGATGCATGCATTTAATGCACACAGGCGTGTTGGGCAGCAAGTTTTTTCTGAGTGCTTTCTGTGCTCAACATTTGAGCTGACAGTGTGCTTCAGGGCGAAACGGAGCTGATGAGACGAGCACATTTCAAACGAAATAAAACAAACAACACTTTCTCTCCCTTCAAAATAAATGAAAGAATACACAAGACTCAGCAAGGGCTCTCGCCAGCAGAGGACCGGAGCAGTCGCATTTTAACGCGCTCTAGCTCCATGCCTGTCTCCCCCCGTCCGTCTCTGGCACGCCACACACCTTCCTGTCTTCATCACTGCATCTTCCTCTTCGCTCCTTGCTCAGTTTTTTCCTGCAGAGACCTGAATCGAGGTTGTGTGTGATCCATCATGCTAAAGAGGCTTCACTTACGAATTCCCCCTCCTGTTCTACACGCTACAATAAAAATAGATACATGACAGATTCAGGAGTCTGTTCTTCTTTTGCTCCAAACCCTCTTCATTTCAGCCTTTTTCTTCTTGTTCTGTTTTTAATTATTTTTAAATGTTAAATGTTAGGTCTTCGAACTAAATTACAATCCTATAACTTTAACAAAAATGTTTTCCCATCATTTACTCACACTCATGCCATTCAAACCCTGTATGACTTTTTGACAAAAGAAGATATTTTGAGAAATGTCTCAGTGGCTTTTGGTTCACTTCTGTTCGGTTACCAACATGCTTCAAAATATCTTCTCTTGTGTTCCTCAGAAGCCAAAAACGTCATACAGGTTTGGATTGACAATGAGAGCAAATAAATAAAGGCAGAATTTTTATTTTTGGTTGAATTACTCAGAGAGACGTGTTTGTTCGCCTTTAGCACCCAGTTCTCTCGTAGCATCGCTCTCTTCTGCACTAACATCATCTTCCTCAGCTTCATCATGGACTCCTCTAATGGTTTTCATTGCAGTAAGGCTGACTGCTGGATGTGAGCAGTGCACACATGAGAGCTGTTTCACTGATGCAATATGCAGAAAGATCCCAATTCTGCAGGCCAAGCAACATTATGTTCAACACCGACATGCTCTTAAAAACACTCTAATACATCTAATCCACATTAAGTACTGATCCAGATCACACTCTTGATTAAACCATTAGCCAATGAAATGTGTCCGTTGACCATAAATATGTGCAAATATTAAACGGTTATTGATGTGAATTAGTTGCAGATGAGATTGTGTTTTGTTAACTCAAATGACAAATCTTACAAAATTAAACAGGGTTAACATACCTTCAGTGATGGAGACAACTGGTACAGTGTTAAATCAGATTTGATCAACGCAAGTTGCGTTGGATAAAATGGACTTAAATGGCCTTAAATAAATGTAAAGAACTGCCATGAACACATTTACATAAACATAAATGCAGATCAATGCCCAGCTGGTCTTCTGAGACAGACGACACACAGATCTGGATAAAAACACAATGATGCAACTGTCAATTAAAAAAAAACATGCTGGTGTTGCTGCAGGAATTAACGTGTTCCTGTCACATCAGACGCAGCAGCGCATGCAATGCACCTGTGAGATCTGCATCATATCTGTGTTTACTGTAGCTGATCGCATTGATCTGAAACTGATACTGAAACAGGGTATGTAGGGAACTTCAGGGAGTTTCAGCCTCGTTCTGTGACTGTAATTTAACAATCACCTGTGCTCTGACTTTATGAAGTAACTCGCCCTGAAAGATTTTTAGAAGAACTGATCTCATTTTAAAGAAGGCAAGAGGAAATAAAATGTAATTGTTTAAGTGTAACTCAGCTGTGCTGTACTGTGAAATGGGATTATCACAATATCACATTTTCACAACACAATTATTGTGGTAAAAAGAATTCATCTGTTAAAATAAAAAAACAGGTCAATAATGCTATCATTTAAATGATAGCTTTTGTTTTTATAGCTGATTTGTTTTGGCTAACAAATCACTGAAAATATGAGTGTAGGGAGGTAAAAAGAGCGTTTGTAATTATTGTGACTCTTACAGAAAATGTTAAACGAGTGCATTAGCACCACCTCCTGTTCTGGAGCGTCAAACCAACACATACAGAGACTGCTGGATTATTCCCAATATCATCAAAACAACAATCACCATTCAATCACCAACAACATGTGATGAGGTGTAAAAGTGAGCTTTTCTGAAACTCTCTATCTCTCTCTCCTATGTTCTTTGTCTTTTGTTAACAGACTCAATTATACAAATATTTGCATGATTCAATGCAGTATTTTTAACATTCTTTCGTTTTCACACAAACACTCCCTCTTTTCTCTCACTTTCTGTGTTTATCAGCATCTCTTACATAAATGTTTAATGTCTTGCTAACAGGTTCATTGTGGCTGTAATGTTCAGGGATATAAAGTGAGATTTATGCTGCGTGTTGGTGGACATTTATACATAGGTGAGATCACACTTTTTGTCTCTCTTATCCACTTTAAAGCCACCCTGCGCAATCAATACTAATTTTGAAGAGAGCAGAGATTTGCACGATCATTTGCAAACATTATTTATATGTAAACGAGTTTTACAAATACAGAAAGCATTCTAACAAGGTTAAAGTTAGTCTCTGGTAATTATAACTAGAACTACATTAGCTGTAAAAATAACTTATTTACAGGTTATCTATCGTTTTGACATCTCTCTCTTTTTCAGTATCTCTCACTCTTTCTCCAATCCTTCTTTATCGTCCCACATACATTCACACTTTCATCTCTCTCTTTCTCTTCCTCTCTCTCTCTCTCGGTCGCTCTTTAACTCCCTGACATCTGCACCATTCTCTCTGTCTGACTATCAGCGTATTAAAAAGCTTTCTGCTGCCTCCCGCTCACATTCTCCCTCTTTCTCTGCCTCTCCTCTCATCTCCTCCTCTCCTCATCTCATCTTTTATCCTCCCCTTTTAGCCTCCCCTCTCTCCCCGCTGCGTTCCGGCCTCCGTCGCATTTCTTGCGATCTGGTTTGAGAGTGCTGCGCATCAATCATACAATCTTAATTCAGTCAGAGTGCTTCTGCCGTCTCAGCATTTCTGCAGAGAGAGACACAGAACATAAACAGTGGAGAAACAGACGAGGAGAGGCGAACCCCAAGTGAGAGAAACCAGAAAAAAACGTGGGGAAACGAGATCTGCAGCGAGGTGTCAGAACCGAGGGTGGAGAGATGCAGTATTTTGTTTTGTTCCCAGCTTGTTTGCGAGTGGGCTTCAGGAAGTAGATTATTGTCAGCTGACTCGCCCTCAAATGCAGACTGCGATTATGCCTTCGCATTACATGCAACGAGCACACGCATGCATAATTTAGTACTGCACTCATTTTGAAGAAAGCGCATGCCTTCACACGCATGTTTACATCAATGCAAAGACAGGGCGATGTGTTAAATGTTCGCAGTGTATTGCGATCATTTTGCTGGTGACACAAAATTAAGCAATGCTGACTTTATATTTTACCAAGTTTTAAAAAAATCTAACAAATCGTTAGGCTGCTTCTGAAGAAATAAATGTCTTCTGAAAATGTGCAGAAAAACACGGCTGTATTATGTATTTCAAAATACATAATGAAATAAAGGCTGCATTGCAACACTGCAACAAAAAAAAGCCTTTCAAAAGTTCACAAATATCAAAATTGATATATATCAATCTATGAATATCTGTATTAAGTACAGAAAAAACATAATATTTATCAATATAAAAAATACAAATATATAAAAATGCATAAATTCTCTCTATATAAACGAAACACCACAGATATTCTCCATACAGACCTAAACCGGCATAACTGCTAAACGCATTCAGTCAGAGTCTGGCTGTGTTACATTACTGTGAGTGAGCACTGAGTGTTCTCTCTGTTTTATAGAGCTTCTGTATCGACTCGCTCCCCCTCCCTCACGTGAAGCAACAGCAAACGTTCACAGCCGAGTCGTCACTACAAGCCCACAGCGCACACATCAGCAAAATCTGACTCAAACATATGAACGTTTCTGTGAGGAAGCGCTTGTGCGGTAATTGCATGTTTAATGCATTTGATGTAGCTGCACTGTTTAATGCACTGTAGCTGCACCGATACTCTAGAATGTAACTGTACCTATTTAAGCTGCAATGTTAATGTTTTTGGTTAAAAATGAACAAAGTAATGCATTGATCAGATCTAATTCCAAGCTTTTAGTCAAGATTTAGAATTTCAGCTATTAATAAATCATATATGTTCATTTGGCTTCAACATACATAAAGAAAAAGCCTGTAAATTAACATGCAACTTTATGTTTTAAACACAGATGGCGACAGAGAGCCAAAAACTATGAGCTACAGCATCCAGCAGTTCTGACAGCAATACACATTTTTCCATGTCAATAACACAGTGTAGGTAACAGAACCATGTTTTTACGCAAAGCTGCGCTGCACGGCCCACAGAGACTGTAACGTTCTGGCTCCCGGCTCAGCTGAGCTCTCTGGACCTCAGCCAAGTGAAGTGAGTGCTGATGGGACTTGATGGAACGTCAATGGCCCAATGCAATCTGGAAGATCTACAACAAACCGGTGGGCCGCACCTGCGTGTGTGTGTGTGTGTGCATGGTGCACACGTCAGCAAGGCCAGGCCGTGATAAGAGAGGCTAAGAGCTTGCAGCCTCAGCACTGCAACTTCTAAACAGTCCCCAGGGAGTTTTAGGACCCAGGGGACGGGGTCCGAGCTCAGGCAACCCACCCTCCCAATAATAATAATAAATAAAAAACTCTCCCCGTTCACTTCTCATTTAGAGGAGCGAGAAAAATGCTTGTGTCAGAGAGAAACGGAGTCGCGGATCAATGGGAGGTATTGATAACTTAAGACTACAGGTCCCTGTTCTGAACAATCCACTGCAACCTGCAATAACCCCAGTTATGAGACAAAAGAACCACAAACATGCTGTAAACCCAATCAAACCTTTCTGGAAATGTTAACAGATTAAACTATTAACAGTTAAAGATGTTAAAAACAGCAGCTCCTCTTTTTTGGTTAAGAATTATCCAAAACAGTTAAAGGAGCAAAACGGTTTGAAGTTTATAATATTTATAATTTGGACTGGTTTACATGTTTTTCACCACTTTTTAATTTTAATTTTAGGTTACATATAAGGCAAGTAAATACAGAAGCGTCTTGTTACGTGACGTATATACGTACAGCACTGAATGCTGCCATATACAACATTATATAACAGCACAGAAATAATCAATCACATGAATCAATCAATATTAACCTGCTTTTTTAAACCTACACAACTCATATCTGCATCTATTTCTGTCCATTTCCAGCTCCGCTAACAGCAGTGGTTCCACATTTAGAGCTCCACACAGAACACGGTGCTGAAATGTTCTTAGATTCATCATACAGGAAATAAAACAGCTTACAGCGCAACATCGGCCAAAGTTAAGATGCTACTAAAAATAATCAACAGTTTATAAACTTCACGCACACACAGGTGTTGTGAGTCACCACTGAATCGTGACTGACACCGCATTAGCGATATCTATGTTTACACCTGAACTGCTAAATATGGAACCAGATCATTAATTTGGGAGCTCGGTTCTGCCCCATTGAAACCCTGTTTTCCTCAGATTGGCTCTTTTGTGTCTCTGGGCCTCAGAAGGAAGAACTAAATATACTGACACCCACATCGCCGGGTTATTCGGTTACAAATGTTCATTTAATTAGTTTCCATAAACCACCTTTTGTTATGAACTATACCCACAGAAGATGGCAACACCTTTAGCTAGTTTGATGCTGAGAGTTTAAGCTATAAATAGTAAAACAATAGTAAAAGACCTTTTTTAATACAAACACTCGGTTACGTTTAAGTGACCAGAATATAAGAACTAATGCAATTAGTTTGGAAACACTACAGGATATGAGTGTAATTAAAGGACTCAGAGATTAATTAATTCGGGGCTTCATGCAGGAGTAGAGCAGTAATTAAGAAGACTCAACTTTACAGAGTTTTTTATTGCAATAATTCTCCGGATGCCTGAAGCACAGTGACCACAAGCTTGTCCTAGTTACTAGAAATAGATCGGACTGGAAATGATTGCAGTATTAATTAAAAAACACGGCCGACTGACAGACAGCAGCGAGTATCTGCAAGCAGCTAAAATAAAAGAAGTTCAGATACATTTAAACTACATTTTACCCTGTAAAATACAAATTCTGACTGGAATGTAAAACTATAATGTTTGCTTTGGTGATAACCTCAGCCAATCAGATCTTGTTTTACCAACGGAGGGATTCGTGGATGAAAAATTGACCTCTGAGGTCTCTAGGGACGGAGTGTATTGACGACTGTGACTGATCTCATCAGCTGCTTCGACAAACATCTGCGACCAATATGCTTGAAAGTACTACTAAATCAAAAACAGCATTTCAAAATTTCATTCACAGCTGAGTATTTATAGATTTGCTAGTAACTTTAAACAAACCTTTAGTGTATATGAAGGTAATATGTACTGGAATAATCTGAAAACACAAGAGCATTTTCATGTATTCTTTCATACGAGAAAAAACCAGCGCTACTAGCTAACAAACAGCAATAGGTTTAAATATTTGCTACTAATAATACATTTAAAGTTTATGGTGGTAAAAGTCTATGACAAGTAAGAATCTAGTTAGTTAATATCTACATTTAATTTGTTCCCACCTTGCTGTGACCTATGAACTACAGAATTACTGACATCACTGTTTTATCACCCTTAAGTCCTGGGGCAGGACAAATAATACTGCGTAACTCTAGACAGTCTGTCTCAGTCATTAATATACTGTCAGTTGTTCTGCATTAGAAACACAAGTTGACTGACCAGTACATCAGTGAATTTTCCAGACATCAATTAAAGACAGTATGTCTATATTTAATCCAAATCAATATTTCAGTCTGTCATGGCGTGTACGCCGCGTCCAGGTCTAAACACAAACGTTTGAGATGCTGGTGTGCAGCTCACAAGTCACTCTTCCTAAAAGCTAAACCTGTAATCTCTCAGTTACTGTCAGTAAACTCTGGCTATCATCCAAATGCCTGTATCGATAAAAAGACACAACCTGTGACCTTTCACCTTTGCATACACAGTCAACCACCATGCAATCAGTTTGTATGTACCGTACACACAAACATTGCTCCCTAAAGAATACAAGGAAAACTGATTCCTCTCTCTCTCTCTCGTATCTAACACACACTCTCCTTCAAC
Source organism: Yasuhikotakia modesta (assembly GCA_036877545.1). Taxonomy (NCBI): domain Eukaryota; kingdom Metazoa; phylum Chordata; class Actinopteri; order Cypriniformes; family Botiidae; genus Yasuhikotakia; species Yasuhikotakia modesta. The sequence goes on from JBAJNP010009293.1 coordinate 7,595, forward strand.
AGCCACCCCCATCTTTACGATATATTGCATACTGCATTGAGTGTGCTTGCGTGTGTTTGCATCCCCTAGATAGTTCCTGACTTCTTTGTTTGCTTGTGTGTGTGTGTGTGTGTGTGTGTGTGTGTGTGTGTGTGTGTCATTGCTGGGGCAGCCCATTGAGTTGCCATGGTAACCAGCAACAGCTATATAAAGTCCGAATCAATAGCAATCATTAGAGCTGGGAGATCTTTACATGAGGCCTGAGGAGCGTGTGTGTGTTTGAGGATAAGCTACAAGGATGCTATGTGTGCTAATGCATGCATACATTACACTGTAGATCCTCTTGATGGCTAGTGTGTTGTGACACTGCAAGCAGATTCATTTAAAGAGCTAAACCCCCAGAAAAATTGACATTTTGTACTTCGTAAATGTTGTTCTAAACCTGTATTACTTTCTTTCTTGTGGAGCGTAAAGGACAGTGAGCAGATTGTCTAAACTCATGATTTCCACATGAAGAAAATAAACGGGGACAGATTTAACATTTAAAGGTAGTACTATAGTAGCGTATTGTTGCCATGTCAATCAAAGCAAACCAATCAGAGCCTATTCAGTATTTCAGAAGGCAGGGCTTCACTGAACCAGGAACTCAACAACTCAAGGGGGTAATTTGGTTAAATATGTAAAAACTGCTTCTTGAGGGTGGTTAATAACAGATTTTTTATTTCTTTATGTTTATGCGATGATGGTGCATTCTGTCATTCTGACTGTAAAAACTTTAAATCAAAGTGGATTTGTGCTTACTGTACATACAGTACTGTCTATAATATAGTGGCATAATTCAGTATTACAAGCGAGAATGATTTTTAAACAGTAACGGTGCTTTATAAGAAAAATGGGCAGCTTTTCTTCTTTGTTCCACCTCAAGCCATTTCTAATTTTTATGCACGAGTGAAGGTAAAAACTTACAGTGCAGCAAAATATTGAAAATCAAATGCTTAGATTGCATATAATGTGTGTGTGTGTGTGTGTGTGTGTTCCTGACGGTGAGAGGACGCTGTGACTTCTCACTCACACACTTTTACTCCTGTGTTTGATCTATCAGGAGAAGCTGTCTCAACCAATCACGTGTTAGCGCTGTCAGAACACAAAAACCCGGTCCAACCTGCACACACACACAACATGAATGCGCACACATCTTCATTTCCTGTGTGATAATTGTTTTGCTGTGGTCTGAAACAGCTGTACAGCTGATGTGTGTTTTTAGCCTTGAGTGACAGTCTTTTAACAGACCTCAGAAAATACAGACGCTTTGATTCCCTCACACTCATAACTACACAAACACAAGCTGTGACCCTGATCACGGCTGATAATCTATAAACTACAAACACATAAGCTATAATCTGTGCCAAGATAACAGGGACTGTGTAATCAAAAGTCTCAAAACCAGCTCACGCAGTTCTCATCAAACACTTCCAGTCTGCTATCCACATTAAAGCTAGGGTGGGCAATTTCAAAACGCCAGCAATAGCAAGCTAGCTTTGAAAGCATAAGATCCCGCCCTCCCTTCAGAGCGCTCTTCAAAGCCACGCCCCCTCCAACACATAAAGGCATTGATAGTTTGACAGGCAGGTATAACATCCAATCATTGCATTTTAACTGAAGGATATTTTCCACAGAAGATATTTAAATATACGAATATTTGAGAACTCAACTAGCATAACAAAACGTTTCTGTAGCAAATCACCTGCCCTGTCTTTAATTTCATCCTGTCTTTAACACAATCACGTTTGTAGTACTGATATGTGGAGTGTAATTTTAAACCAACATTTTTCCAGCAGAACCGTGAGGCCTGTCGTTACCCACAATGCACCACGCCGGAAAGTCCACCAGGAGCTGCGAGCTTTATTAATTAACTCTGATTGAGCTGCAAATTGAATTCTTGCTGGAGTTTGACACACACGTGACATCTGTGCTCGAGGGGCAGAGAGAATCCACAGAGAACGAGACAAGAAGTGTGAACACAGATGACAGATTACAAAAGGATGGACAGAGAAACAACTGGAGACAGACAGAAAACCAGGGAGAAAAACAAACAGACAAACAGAGAGAGAAACAAACAGACAGACAGGCAGAAAGAGAGAGAGAGACAGACATCAATACATCAATAGATGGTTGGATGGACAGACGGACGGATGAATGGATGGACAGACAATCTCATTTGCCTAAAAAAGAGCGATACAGATGAGAGCGCAGCTAATGGTAGGATATAATAATAGCTCATAAGAATGATGTCTCTATTTTAATAAATGGGTCTATTTTAATGCAAACCCATTTAAATATACATGCAGTCTCTTCCTCTTTCTTCACCTTGACTCATCTCTCCTTCCTCCTTTCGTTCCCTCCATCTTTTCCTCTCACACTTTCTCCTGCAGCCCCTATAATGCCAGATGACAGTGTCATCAAAATAATTATTATCATTATCCTCTCTTACATAAGCCCTTATTAGTCTCCTCTCATTAATGCTGTGTTTTAATCACAAAATAACAATTAGGCTGAATATCTGTTTGATGGATTCAGGGCAGAGATGAAAACATGGCTTCTGAGGACAACAGGCCAGAACATGAGAAGAACCGAAACCTTCCATGACACAGGATCACATCTCTGATATTTAACAGCATTGCTCATACCCACCGGCCCAAAAACTCCACCAGCGCATTAGAAACAGTCCAATGGGATTGTGTGAAACCTGATGCTAACGGCACACTTTACTGCTAGTGTCTTATAGCTGCAGTCACATGGAAAGTCCAGGCGCACACACACACACACACACTTACACTGTGACATGAACAAATGTTCCCGTTTGGTTTAAAGGCCAATAAATGTCATGTTTTTGTCAGACTGCACAGATTATGCCGTTTAAATGCGTAAAAATTGTTCATTATCTCCTTCTTCTCCGTCTCTTTTGTTTTGCTGATCAGCCACTTGTGCTCAAAAAAACATGAACATTTCTGTTTACCTAAAGGATGTGAAAATGCGACTCATCAGTTTGGCATATGGAAGTGAGAGCTCACAGTGTGTTCTGAGATACCACGGGTCACATAGGACGTGATTTTAAACCATAAAACACAACCAGCGTCTACAGTAAGAGAGGTTTTATTTACCCAAAGCGTACAAGACAAAAAAAGATTTTAAATGTGTCGCGCTCATTCTGATATAACTACAATCTCTAAATTATTTAACGCAAAAATCTGAACTCGTTCAGCGGTGAACTACACCGTTAAAGGCCGAGTTAAAAAGCAGAAATGTTCCTTTATCCACGAGACCATGAGAGCTCATAAGGTGAGACTTTTCTTACACTGACAGCAGCGACACTGGGGCCATACTGCCAGTCTGGACACAAGCCAATGGCTCACGTCCAACATCCTGCCAGACAATAGGAATAAACTCTCACTCTCTCTTTCTCTCTCTCTCTCACACACACCTGTGACATGCTATCAGTTACCACTGACAATATTTCTGTCCCTTCATTTTTAAAAACGAACGAACAAACATCACGTTTACAGTAATGCTGTTAAATTGTACATCAGATGTGTAAATTTACTCTTTTTTTGAATATTTCTAACATTTAATTCTATTTAATGTTTCATTCATCTATTTCATTTAAAAAATCATACTTGAAAAATACAGGAAAAAATGTCAAATGAAAAGTAAAACTGAAATGTTTGCAGTGCGGACGCTCAAGATTTAGTTGTGTTGAACACAGAACATTATTTTTAATAACATCTAGTACATAACAATGATTAAGATAAGAAGTCACCAATAATTACAAAAACTCTCTTTCCAGTTATAGTAAAAAATCCTCTTTTATCATCTCAGCCTCAGCGAGAGAACCAATCATCTGCTACCTGGGGCACAAACTTGCCAAGAGTCTCGGCCTGTTTAGCAAAGCATTATGGGAGCCAAAAGGTTATGAACCTAAAGTTTTTGGCAAAAAGAGGGCCGAGAATATCAGCAGGACAACAATAATAATAATAATACTAAAAAAGCCTAATTTGGTATTCATAAAAAAAGACCTTTAAACAGCAGAGGGTACTTAAAGGTTACGGCAATAAGGAAGGAAATGCCCAACTGAGATGCAAAAAGAACATTTTAATATGAATATGTGTGGGAGTGTGCGACAGACAGAGCTAAAGGGAGAGAGAGAAAGAAAGAGAGAGAGAGAGAGAGAGAGAGAGAGAAAGAGAGAGAGACAGAAAGAGAGAGAGAGAGAGAGAGAGAGACAGAGAGAGAAAACCACTCCTACCGAGTGGTTTTCCAAACTTTATAATTGTGAAATACATTATTGCCGTTCTGTCGAAGCTGCTTTATAAACTGTACTTTACCAAACTATTAGCCAATTATAAATTATAATCAAACTAAGACCAAAAAAAACACACACAAGCTACTACCAACAACATGCTAAATTTATGTTTGTACAGCTGCTTTGTGACAATGTACCATTGTGAAAAGCGCTCTCTAAATAAATTGAACTTGAACTAAATATATTAAAGTTAAAAAAAGACGATGCCGGGATAATCATCAGGTACATAATATGATGTAATTCCACAATCACAAGAGTTTTTATCTAGTACAGAGAACCAAACAAGGGTCTAATTTAGGACGGTCAACTACACAATCCTCAAACAGCCAAGGACGTGACAAATGCAGTTACATTAGTAACTGTATCCAGCATCCAGATACATTGTGGTGCTATTCCAAGCCCGGTGTTTGAATAACACTGATGCACACATGCAGTACAAGCGCTGCACACTTCTGCCGCTCAAACTCTTTCACGTCTCTTCAAGTTTGTGCTGCAGCAAAGTGGCAGATTGTGTTCTGCAGCCAGAGAGAGATGGATTTAGTGTCTGGTATCCGGCGAGCGTGTGGGTGTGTAAGTGTGTGTGCGTATGCTTCACTTGTGTGGCCGTGTGTGTGTGTCTGTGTGATTGCACACTGAAGCATGAACGTCCCACATGGTGTGTGTGTGTGTTGTGTGTGTGTGTTTTGGCTGGTACCGAGCCCTGGCCCGATTCCTTTTTCCTTTGGTCTCCCGAGGAGCCTGATCCTACAGAACAGGTGTCACTGTTTTAGCTGCCATAGTCCGTGTGCTGCGTGTTTGCGCATTAGATGCGATCTTTCCACTGCGTGTTGCTGTTGATGCACGATTTTCATTCAGTTTGGATGGGTGACCACAGTGTGAAAGCAACTCAGACATTTACAAACACTTCTGCAACAAAACGGCCCACAATCGGTCTCTGACGTGCAGGAAGGATTATATGCGAAACTTAAGATTTAAATGCATAATAATAAAGCAGCACAAAGGCTTAAAAGTGCAAAGATTTCATATTCTGTTCTTTTCATCTGTGCTTCTGATTAAATTTGTATTACTGTAAATGACTGTAAATTATTAAGTTTATAAACTGAAGATGTATACATACTTTAAAATGTCTACAATTTTCAAAGCAATAACAATTACATTTGTTTTGAAGTTATTGTAAATGGGGGTGAAATATAAGATGTGTTGCACAGATCTACAGCTGTCACTTACAAACCCTCTCATCTCAAAGACCCTTGAGTTTGGATTTACACATCATGCCAGTGTGGTATAAGAATAGATACAATTAGCATCACATATGTGCTCACACGTGCCCACCAACATGTCAGGGCGACTGAAATAAGTGCATCTGTCCGAATCACTCTTTTTCCGTTCTTTATCCGTTTCCTCTCACATGCTCACGTTCAGCGAGTCCAACAGAACCCCGGGAAGCGCCACCACCATACACACAACAGAAAGAACAAACAGATGGTCTTACAGAACCAGAGAGAGAGAGAGAGAGAGAGAAATGACAGAAGGAGAAGGGAGGCAAAGAAACACAAGAGTATGAAGGAATTTTTCAACTGGCACCCATACAAGCAAAGACCTTATAAACTTCTCTTTTAGACCGAGTATTTTTACAACAGTCTGACACTTCTGAAACCTCAGTGTTTAACTGAACCGTCACCTCACAGATGGAAAATGAAGACTGTACTATACAAACAGCCAGACGATGCATCAACCCAAGAACACTGACCAATGGAAAAGCTGATCATATTCTGGTAACCCCATAATCATCTGCTCACCTGCTCATCATGGCTGCAAATTACAAAAAAAACGATATTTTGAGAAATGTTTTAGTGGTTTTGTGGCCAAGTCAATGGATGCCACTGTTGACTGGTTACCAACATTTGTGTTCCTCAGAAGCAAAAACTTAATAAAGTTTTGAAATGACATGAGGGCGAGTAAATGATGGAGGAGTTTGTATTTGTGGGTGATCTGTCCCTTTAACTGCTCTGCAAAATGGTATCAGTAACAGGAGAAGATTGTGACCCGAGTAACTCCTGAATCACTGGCGAGATACAAATGATCACTCTCCTATAAGCAGTGAAGACATTAGCATCAGTACCCGGCCTCTGTAACGGCACAGCTAATATTACAGGGATAATATCTATCTTACAACTTAACGCGTGGCAGCGCGCCAGTCACCATAGAAGCTGTCTGTCGAACCATTTCAAAGCCTTTAAAACGCACTGTGGCACAACTGCGATCTAGGTCTTTTAACCATCTAACTGTTCTGTATATATATATATATATATATATATATAATGCTGTATGTTTTAGCAAGATTCCTAACTCCATTTTATTGCCTAAAGACCTGTTCTCAAATCTGCAATCCTTTTTTTCTTTACAGAAACACAAAAAGCAGTTATTGGACGACAGATCGGTCTTTAAAATGATCTCCCCTCCCAGAATCTCAATGGCATGCAAATTTCCCAGGAAATGCCAGTTTGGCCACATTCGACTGCAACATGCATAGAGAAAATGATGCAGTTATGTTCGCAAAAGTTATAGACCACAGCTTCATAAAGAGTAATATTGAATAATACATGTTAGCATCATCACCCAGAATGATCTGCTGTTACCCAGCTGTTATTTTCACGCACAATGGACACAATTCAGTTCTGAAATGAGGCAGGTTAGTTTCTCTACATCTTTATCCACCGTCTCTCGTTTCCACTCGAGCAAAGCTCATATGCTGACATCAGCAGTCACCCTCCACACACAACAGCGCTCAAGCAGTCATTTGCGCAACCCGCCAATCGGACCTGTGGGAAACCACGCACACCCACACGGGCCCCGCACACGGACCCGGAGACCAACGTGTGTCTCACACGGACATCACGAAACATGCACGTCGTTTACTGCCTCGTCTAAACCTAAATCTGGAAACATGAATGTCTTATAATACAGAAACATGAATGCATTAAAAATACAGAAAAGCGTCATTTGTAAAACACATCAATGCTGGAGAACATATTTATAGAAAATAAAAATAACCACATTAATGTACTTTTTACTACAATCAGCTGTGACATGTTTATCGTATTAATGGACATTTAGATTCATTAACAGTATTGTAAACGAAAGGCCAATGTGTCCATCACCACAGTTTAACACTACAGATCTGTACCTGTTCCCAGGGGCCATCGGCCGCACGATGCGCCTCGTTTATAAAGGATATGGCCATTCTGTGATCTTTTTGGCGTATTTTCTCACCACGTTGTCCTCGCTGAAGAGAAACAGAGAGCGGTTGACCGTCAGGCAGTTCTGTCGGACCGGGATCGGGTTGTAGAGGGCCATGGTCCGGGCTCTCTGGGCCATCGATTGCTTGTACATCCTCTGGGCGCCTGGCGGGCCGCCCTGCCTGCTGCCGCCCCGACCGGGTCCCCCCTGAACGGAGCCCCCGCCGCCGTACCTGGCCGGCACCTCGTCTCCGAACCGAGCCATTCTGTAGACACCAAACGCCAATCGTTACAAAGCAGCCGAGAAGGGGGTAAAGTTTCAGGGTGAGAACACCACATCACACCCCATCCGTCTCAGCACAGAGCGCGCGTACAGATCTCCCCGTTCAGAGCTCCATGGCTAGGAAACGTCCATCATGAAACACCAAACAAGTTCAAAGTGGGCGGAAACGCGTGCGCGCGCGTGTGTGAACGCCAAACGCAACTCTGTGGTCGGATGAAAACGACTGATGGATGGACGGATAGTGGTGCAGTCAGATCACCAGTGCGTTTCCACTCAAATCAAATAAACAGCCACACTTAAACAGATAAAAATGTCGACGGCTGATCTTCCTCGGTAGGGCGGCATCCACATTTTATGAAGTATTTTCCGTCTCCATAGCTCGGTGTGGATCATCTTGCAGTTTGTGTGGTTTATGCAAAGCTCCTTCTAACATCACCGCGTTAATACAATACAGGCGTTGCGTGTAAAATGGCATTAAAATGCTGGAACTATATCAGGTCTGATGCGCCGTGGAGGGAAGTGCAGTTGCGTTCAGATTTGTTCACATCCATAAAGATAAAAATAGCGTAAGAAAAACAGTGAAAATCGTTTAATAATTAATTTATTTCGCCCGTATCCGCAACGTTTAGTACAGTGTGGCAATATGCAGCCATCCTCCGCTAAAGTCACAATTTACACTCGCCGATGCGCACCGCGTTTCCCGAAAATAAACACACACTTCGGCCACATTTGTTGGGTTTTTTTAGCAATTTAAGTTCATTTGTGTTTTTCGAGCCATAGCGGTCCAGCGCAACGGGGTGGGCGTGAGCGCGCGCCGGGGGAACGACAAACACCGTGTCAAGGTTTGGTGAGATGATAACGCGTTACGGTTTCTCCCTCTTTCCCTCGACGTTAGAAACAGAAAACAACATTTATCATCTGTACTCCAGAACTCGGAGGGAAATCCAAAACGCGATGAATCCGACAGCGGTGCTTAAAAGACGCATCATCAGTTTTGGAGAAGCGCCGTAGCGCGTGGATCGGAGCTTGGGCTCGCATCTTCGGTGGCACCAGGGACCGAGAGGAACCGAGGAGCACCCATCGCCCAAAACCCTCAAAAAAGCTCCGCTTCGGTGTTCCTCTCGCCTCGGTGGACGACGAGCGGTCCGGAGGCGATGGTCTCGCCTCTGTGTTTTTTGGAAAGGAAATGGAGACTCGAGGTTCGAGCGCAATACTCCTCAGATCAGCTGGCGGGTTTAGAGCATCTGATCAATGTAACGCTCGTGCTCAACTCTCAAGCCAAGCCTTGCAGCGCATGACGCGCGTCCCCGTAGCCATACGCGTCTCCTCCAGCTCACTCCTCCTTATGACCAGCAGAAGACTTAAAGATCTGCGTGCCATTTTTGCTTCTTTTCGCGACGCACATTGCAGTCGGTGAGCAACGACACATTATGGATATAGATGCGTGGCTTCATTGCTCTCCGTGCGCGTCGCGCCTGAGTCATACAGTTTTCCGGAAGAGGGAGTGTGTGCCAGACAACTGTTGACCAAGTATGGATTTGTGGGAACACTTTAAATTACGGGCTTCTTGAATGTTACACGTTACATGCTACTATAAATAAAGTACAAACAACACCACGCGGCTTAAAACAGCTTTACGCATAAAATAGTAGCACATCATCTGAAATCTACTGCAACGTGTATTTTTATTTCCCAGTATAGATGCAGACGAGCGAGTCCAATTTTACATAACAGCAATGTGACGCCTGATCTCAGAACAGACAGTCTGTCAGTCTCAAAAGACGCACAGGAGAGAATGTGTCCAAAAAACACACATAACGCCCGTCTGTTCACCTGGCACCAGTTTTTTAAACGCTAAACTTACTGGGAAAACGAGCTCTGTCTCCGAATGAAGACAGCTGGTGGCAACTAAAGGCTGGGGACTGAATTTGTGTACTGGGGGAAATCAAAATGTTTGCTTTGAATGCGACGCGTAACGTGCGCGCTATTTTGGCGCAGTTCGCGGTGCCGAAACGGCGCAATGGCGCGCTGTTCGTGGTGCTGAAATCAAGCTACGAACCCTGACGGTTCGGGGGAAACGCAGTGCAGGAACATCATGATTAGTCAGCGCACTTGTTCCGGGAGCTTTCGCATCAAGCTGCCCATAATAATGCAATGAAAGGGGAGGATTCCCGCGGAGGAGGTGGAGTGGTTGTCCTGGTGGTGGGCGAGCGTGAGTGTCGGTAAGGGGCGTGGATACGCAGCGTCCGAAGCGCCTGGTGTAATGCAACAAAGATGATGAGCCACCGCGCGGAGAGACACGGTTAGTTAAGGCCTAATGCATTCGCTGGGGGAGACGATTTGACAAAGGTTTTGTGACACACGTACACGGCGCGGGGAAACGAGAGAGGGAGAAAATCCCCACTGCAGCGCAGTGGCTGTTCACCGCTCGCCTTCTGCAAAACACGCGCAACGTTTCTAATTGATTCTCAAGCTCCCAGCAGAAACAGCACAGCTCGATATGACATTTACATCACAACCAGCTCAGATGTGATAAATAAGCTCGATATGACATTTACATCACAACCAGCTCAGATGTGATAAATAAGCTCGATATGACATTTACATCACAACCAGCTCAGATGTGATAAATAAGCTTGATATTACATCACAACCAGCTCAGATGTGATAAATAAGCTTGATATTACATTTACATCACAACCAGCTCAGATGTGATAAATAAGCTTGATATTACATTTACATCACAACCAGCTCAGATGTGATAAATAAGCTTGATATTACATTTACATCACAACCAGCTCAGATGTGATAAATAAGCTTGATATTACATCACAACCAGCTCAGATGTGATAAATAAGCTTGATATTATATCACAACCAGCTCAGATGTGATAAATAAGCTTGATATTACATTTACATCACAACCAGCTCAGATGTGATAAATAAGCTTGATATTACATTTACATCACAACC
>JBAJNP010009294.1:0-18427 GCA_036877545.1 Yasuhikotakia modesta
GAGAACGTCAGACCCACCCTGAGATGACCCAGGGTTCTGCGTGTTGATCCGATATGTTGAACAATCTTCCTCCGAGAATTTCAACATCTTCCAGGTGTCCCTCACGGGCCATGAGATAACCGTACACATCCATGCCTGCAAAACACATCGTCACTCACTCACAACATCTGAAACATCACACAATGCTCCACAGAACCGCCCGCCGCCGCACCTTTGATCAGATACGGGTCAAGCATCTGGGCTTGCTCAAACTTCAAGATGGAGTTCTTGGTATCTCCAGCCCTGAAGTAAACATCAGCCAGGGTGACCAAAAGGTCCACATTATCCCTCAACAGAGACTTCTTCTCCAGAGAGCTGCAGCGAGACACGCATCAGTCGGTCAATACAGATTCAACTATCAACGTTTTTATTTAAGCATGAAACACACACATGGATTCTGACCAGATAGTGTTGATGGCTCGCTGATTGTCCCCTCCGTGTATGAAAGCGTGGGCTTTAATCCACACCGACAGCCAATCAAGATTCGGGATGCTCTGAATAACATCCATCGTCATGGACGCAACCTCCGCCCCCTTCACCGACAGAGACAGGAGCCCTGCGATACATCACAGAGAGGGACGCTTTAATATTCAGTGTGAAGTTTCAGAAGAAAACAAACACAAATGCTGTATTTTACTGACCAATGATAGCATCCAGAGCTAGAGGACACTGTCTCAAAACCTCCTTATAACTCGTGACAGCCGAGCGCTCCTGTCCGGCCTTCCTGTACAGATTCGCCAACATCATGTTGATCTGAAATTAAAACAGAAACACACAGTTAAACGATAAAATGTTTATTATTGGCTCAAACAATGATGTGAGTTTGGGGCGGGGCTATCTGTTCATAACCAATGAAAGACCAGCTAATTTTAGGGTCATTATTTATTTAAATTGCTTAAAATGTTCCAGGTCACGTTCAGTAAAAGAGACCGAACACAAACCTTCGGTGTTCTCTGACGTGAGGGGATTCCGTCCAGCACAGAAATCGCATCTTTATCCAGCTTCAGAATCGTGTAACATTCTGCGATTTTATATTTCACCTCAATCTCAGATGGCAAGTTCTGCGTTTAATAAACACGAGACTTAAGACCAGAATGTCATAAACAACAAACACCAAAACATTAAAACACCACAGAGGGTAAATATGCTCTTCTTACTGAAAAACTAAGTGAAAGGTAATGTTCTGTCAGGTATTGTTGAGGGGGTCAGTGTTGTGTCGAGAGAGGGGTCCGTGTTGTGTCGAGAGAGGGGTCCGTGTTGTGTCGAGAGAGGGGTCCGTGTTGTGTCGAGAGAGGGGTCAGTGTTGTGTCGAGAGAGGGGTCCGTGTTGTGTCGAGAGAGGGGTCAGTGTTGTGTCGAGAGAGGGGTCAGTGTTGTGTCGAGAGAGGGGTCAGTGTTGTGTCGAGAGAGGGGTCAGTGTTGTGTCGAGAGAGGGGTCAGTGTTGTGTCGAGAGAGGGGTTAGTGTTGTGTTGAGAGAGGGGTTAGTGTTGTGTCGAGGGGGATCTGATCTCACCTGGGTCTGCACGGCAGATGTTGTTCCTCCTGTGCTAGACGGACGCACTTTGGAGGTTTTGCTCAGCACTTTCTTCTGCTGTAAAGCCATGTTGTATTTACAGGCGGCGTTCCTGTATTCTTTATCATGGAAGATGGCGTCTGCGTGATACACCAGCAGCTGGTACTTCTGCGCTGGGGAGAACAGCTCACTGCAAACACAGCAGCACATGTACATACAGTCAACATGAAACAATCACAACTCACATGATCAAACTGACATTAAACAGCATGAGCAGTAAGGAGGATTTATAATTTATTATAATCATCATTTATTACATTTTAATAAAATACATAATAAAACGAGACCATGAAACACTTGTTTTGTATTGTATTGTACAGTATAGTCACTACAGTAAGTATTGTAATAGTATAACTGATGCACCATTAAACATGTTAGGTGATAATGGTAATATAACATCTTAGGCTATAATGTATTATTGTTGTTGTAGTTCTTAATGTTATTGTACATGTATAATAACACTTTACTCTATAGTCTGTTGTGCATCTGACCAAAGTGACGTTGCGCATTAAAGTTCAGCGCTTTCTTTCATGGGTCCACGTGTAAATACATTATAAAGTTGGTTCTGGTTCGGGTTTAAACATGTTAAACCGAGACTCACGGGTTGTTGGTGCTCATGGTCAGCAGCAAACTGCTGGCGATCCGCACGTTGGAGTGCAGGCCGGCCGCCGCCATTTCCCGGACGTGATCGATCACATTCATCCTCAGCGTCTGTCGTCACACTTTAAAATAATGATATAATAACTAATATCACCGACGAGCAGAAAAACGCGACGGTGACGCGAGCAGCTTGTGAGTTTTTAAAACGCAGGAAGTGACGCGCGTCCGACAACCGGAAGTGGTTTCAAAATAAAAGCCCCCGCGCGGCGCGTTGTTTTTGTGTCCATACAAATCGATTTTAATAAAATGGATGTGATGAATAAAAAAAAGGCATTTAAGCAAACATGCGTGTTTTGTTTCAGAGTTAAAACTGTCCTGTTGTAGGTACAATTTTCTTCATTTACAAACAATTAAAACAAGGTTAATTATGACAAACAGCTATTTCTGTAATAAGGGCTTGTAGATTTAGATATTGGGTGTTTTGTGTATTTGTTTGGGCAGATAATGTTTTGGTTACACAACAGTCTTCATACAATGATCATTAAAACCCCCAGTGATTAATAACTGATATGTTTATAATTGATAAGCTGATTTCAGCTTCTTTACATTCAGTAACAGAAGTTGTCCAAACAAAACACAGCTGAACTCTGTCTCAGACTTACATTTGTCCCCATTCATCTTCAAAGTGCACATTTTATTGTCACACAACAGCAAAATCTCTCAGCAAACGTCCTTTTAAAAAACAAAAGGAAAACTGCATTATATGTAAAAAAAAATCACATGACGCCACTACATGAACAGCTTCCAGCAGCTGGTAGGCCTGTGATCGCTGTGATGTCTCAGAGTCACACAGGAATGTCATTATTTTCTATCTGGCTGTTGTGCAAAATGTTATGAGTTTGTATGAAACAAATACTACAACATACCAAACAAACAGCCGTAACTAAACCGAGGTCTTTCTTGCCCACCAAGTCTTTTCCAAGCTGTACTGATGTCTTGGGAAAAACGTGTTGTCTGTCTATGTGCCTAAACAAATAACTTGCATCATGAACAAACAAACAAAACGTTTCCCTGATTAATAACAATAATTAACTGTAATTGGAAGACCAGCGATTTTACATCAGATTGAAACTGAAAAACGAAAGCAACACTTTGACAAAGTTAAAACAGTTTGATGCTCATACAATATAAAACTCCTCTCAGAAGAACTAAAATAACAAAACCTGTTAATTCAGCAATAACAGCAAATAAATTAATAAAAAAAAGTCTGAATCAGAGCCAGAGCTTGTGGGAAATCCTGAAAATGACATTAATGACCTAATGATCTTCTGACCTCATTATGGTGTGACATCACAGCCTCTCAGACTGTTCACTCCAGCAGCTACATGTACAGCACTCTCACAAACCATTATGTGCATTTATTACGTCAAAAATAAATAAGTACAAACACCAGTCTTCAAAGAACATCATCGTGGACAACTGGGAGTTGGAGTCGTTTTGATTCTACTGCAGAACGTGAGGTGGAACATCAAGGAACCTCATTTTTAATATCCACCGAACACTTGAGTCTTATTTTCTCATGGCTTGGCGCAGATCTGCTCCAAATGTGAACTTGGGTTCGAATGCAGTGCAATTACAAAATACAATCTAATCATGTTTTTAAAAAAGCTTTCTGTAAACCGTAACAGAAACCCAGTTTCATTTCCAGTCTCGTAGCTGCCAGTACAGTAACTTTTAATTGCTGTGTCTTGCAACTTCGTAGGGGGTGGAGCTTGAACACAGTTTATTGGGAGGGGCGAGAGCTACGTCTTTTCCTCTCGCTCTGTTTTGCGTCGCGTAATGTTGCGAGGTTTGATCTTCAGTGAGAGTTCCCACAAAGCCTCCTCAGCTAGATGATCGCTGAAGTCGTTGAAGAAGGAGATGATGTCTTCATTGTGTTTGAGATTGTAGTGACTGCAAAATAAAGAGTAAGAAATCATTCTATTTATTTACAGTGCATGTCCTTTGGGATCAAACCCACAACCTTTGCTCTACCAACTGAGCTACAGGAAATGTGTTAAATGCTCTACAAGGCTTCATAATATGTCATGATAAACTCACACTTGCTGAAAGCGCCTCATGGTATCCAGGATATTAAACTGTTGCCAGCGTTTGGAGAAGTTGATTTTCCCGTGAAGAAGATCAGGATTCCCAAGATGCACAAAAGTCAAGTCCTGGAGAATGAGACCTCTGCGTTCGAAGGAAAACGGGAAATTTGAATGCCAATCACAATTCCAAACAAACAAGATTTCTTTGCTGTACGTTCTTGTGCTTACAGATACGGTATACAGGGAGGTTCCACGTCGGCCAGGGCTGCTCGATATGCTCGGAATGAGGAGGAACTGTCAATTAAAGTGCAATACTCCTCCAAACCCTGTGGAGATGACTTCAGTTAAACCAGAGCCCAACTCAAACCTGAAGCGCATGAGGACAGACGCTCACCTCTGAGGTTTGTTTCTGCCACTCCAGTCTCCGGATGGGTGCCGAATCCAGCGCCGATAATATTGCCAAGTAGGAGTTGAAGTTGTTGAGTTTTCTGAGGTGCTGAAACAGGGAGGTTTTAAAGAGTTGTTTATAGAAACCAGGACAATATTTCAAATGGGATACCCTAGTTTATAAAAATGCAATGATTGGTTTGTACCTTCATAATTTTGATAAACTTCAAGAGAAGTTTTTCTCGATCTTGGGCTTTTTCCTGCTGAATTATCAACGATCGAACCCTTGAAATAATAAAACAAGCATTAGATGGTTTTAGGTTTGCTAATGGCTACTAGGTTTGTGACATCACATGTGCTTTAAATATATGGAGTTTATTAGCAGCACTAAGCAAACAATCTGATGTTGTGTCATCAAAACTCTTGGACATGTTTTACCAGTAGGACATGTTGTTGAAATGCTCAGTGAACTGGGTCAGATTTGGGCTCTTCTCCTCGTTCTGCTCTTTTGCCCACAGCAGAACCTCAGGGATCTGCAGAGGAACAGGAAGAACGTGTCAGAAGATTCCTGAACATCTCAGAGGTCAAAGTTCAACAACAGGTGATGAAGGACATAAGAGCAGCACCTCTATTTTATAAAACAGTTCGGCGTCCAGAAGAGTCAGTTGCTCTGCGACCTCGTGACTGCGGAAGTCATGCAGAGCGCCGGGCCTGCGGTGACACAATCAACATTATTAGCTTAACATGGAGCCAAAGGTGAACATTTCCTCATTCAACACGGTTTCAAAAACATCCCAGCATGCATCAGGTGAGCGTTACCTGGCAGACACGCTGCGAGCCGCCAGTGTTTTGAGGGAGTTCAAGTACTGCAGCAGCTTCTTCTGTTGGACTTTATCTAGAATGTTCTTGCGCAGAACCCGAGCCAGCGTCAGCTCCCCGTTACAGAGCAGATGAAACACCAGGTCCATCAGCTGCTTCAGGATGTCTTCTGTGAGCTCCACCAAACTGAAGAGCCAACAACACAGACACAGTTTATGAGCAACACCGTCACTACAACACACAACATCACTTATGCAATCTACATGTGTAAAGAGCCAGAATCGAACCCCAACTCACCAAAGCTCATCCACCACCCGCACCAGCACAAAGAAGGTGTTTTTGCTAACGCGCTGTTTAGCGCTGTCAGGACTGTGAGAAAATCTGTCATACGTGTTCAGAGTTAAAGACAACACAGAGAGATTTGTTCACAATATGAAACCGTAAGCTGCCCTCAGAAAGGATATCTGTAGCGGAGTTTTTTAATTAACTCCTCCGGGGTTAGAAACGTTCTGTACGTGGTCAGAAAGGCCTCACAGTATAAAACCCGATCTACAAAACCAGAACACAAAACACTCCAATGTGAAACGCTAAAAAATATACCATCTTTATTCCTGTTTGTTCAAAGCTGCAGTCTGGAACTGTCGCCTCGCTGTTGTTGAAACACAACCACTCATATTATACATCATTATTATAAACTGGATAAGGTAAGAGACTGTTTTACCTTTGCGATCCGTTTCTGTGGCATGAACTAATAATATATCTCCTGATCCAGCTCGGACATCAGGCCCATCATCATTCTGAGAGAGAGAGAGAGAGAGAGAGAGAGGGATTAGACACTTTTTTAATAGGCAGATCAGAACGGCAGTAGCTCTGAGTCACAGGCAGGGGACAGCAGAGAGTTTGCCCACCATCACAGCCCTGGAGTTCAAGATATAATCGCAACCGTTTCTCTTTTCTCAAGATAACAAAATGTTAAGACGTGCATCTGGTTACCGCTTGCTTTAGTGTTAAGCGAGACATGATCTCATCGTGATCTAACAGCGAGAGCGCGTCCGTCTCCTCCGAGCTCATCTCCACACACTTCTGCTTCCATCTGTGGAGGAGAACGAGAGAAACTCTTTCACCTGATATCATCTAAACAAATGGCGCAGCAGAGAGAGAGATGGTGTTACGTTCTCTCACCCTCGTGTCATTTGTAATGCATTCCAGAAAAAGTTAAAACTCACTATCATGGCACCATATAAGGTTCATATGAGCTGTGTGGGGTGTCTCAAATCTCACAGAACGCTGGCTAACGTTCTTTCAGTTCTTTCTAAGTTCTCAGAAGCATTCCTGCAGTTATGTGAGAACCTTTTCAACATTATAAATTGTATAACGTTATTATCGTAATAATCTTTATTTTTATGTTGTTAGAGAAATGTTGTTAAACTTTGCAGAATTAAAAAAACGTTCATGGAACATTCATCATAACACTTTTATTTACTTTACATTCAGAAATGTCCTTAAACTAAAATAGCCAGCTGGAAAAAATAAAGAAAGTTAACCGGGTTTGTTGTGAGTTTTATGGGTGAACTGTTAACAGGTTAATAACAGGTTAAGGTGAATAAAGGCAGCGTTACCCGTCGCTGTCCGACGGATCTTTGATGAGCTCTGAAACACAGTTTTCAAGCGAGTCCTCGGGTTCACAAGAGTCCTGGTATTCACAGAAAACACACAAACATATGGGAATGATATATATAAATATATATGACAGGTTTCATCAACTATTGCAGTAAAAATTTAGCCGAGTGGTTTTATTTTTTAAAAAGCACACAATCATCAATCAACGATTCCTCTTTTCAGTTCTCTAAATCTATCAAGAGTATTTCTGCAACAATATCTGCTTTCCAACACGTTCAGAAACTCCTGGCTTCTCATTTTCTTTCTGCACGTTTGAACCAAAGAAACATTTCTTCAGAGAAGATCTCTATAACTCTGTGTGACCAGACATAATCAGCAAAGCTTTTCTTGCCTACAAAGAACCAAAACACTGCAGAATTTGTCCCAAAAAACAATCATCAATCATCAATCATCAAAACACACTTGATGTTTGAACCAATCAGATTCCACCCAGGACAACACAACAACAACAACAGAAACCCAAATGACCAAAAATATGTTTTTACAGCTCACGTACGGTTACAGTCAGAGGTCGGGAAATAAGATCAAAACAACATGCAAGAAATGCGATTCCTCATTCGATGATAAATCGCATCTGATCATGCAGTAACGCATGTGACGTTTCCTGGTTTCGGTTTTTGGGTGGTAAAGTATTACAGTCACAAACAGCAGAACCAGAGGTCCGACTCGCCGCTCGCAGACGTTACTTACTCCACTGGAGAACATCGCTTCTCCATCGGTTCGGTTAGAGGAGTACAGATTGACGTACTCACCCTCCCCACCTTCATCATTAGCGCTCTACAGGAGAAAATGAAAACAATACAAGCATTGGAAGACATCAGACTGTAAACGTGCTTTAGGGTTGAAGGAAGCCGTATGCTGCACACATGTAAACTCCTATATAAGCTCCTATATAAGATCCTGTATACACTCCTATATGAGATCCTATATACGCCCCTATAAAAGATCTTATATATGCTCCTATACAGCATAGAACTATATTAAAACAACATAGGGGCAGGTGTTACCTACACTGAAGGGAGCTGCATAATCATTATTATACACTTTGGGGTCAGATAAAGAGACAGTTTTGAACACTGATCTGTCATGTATTTGCTCAATAACAGATTTTTGTTTATTTTCAACAAAAGAACTTACGGATTGTAGTTAAATAATGCGTCTGATTCAGCTGTAGTGATCATTCAATCGATCATTATAATCATTGATCATTCAAATTAATGGCAACTAATGCATCGCAATTGTACTGTCTGCTAGAATATTTCACAACCCAAGAAATGAAACCACCGGTTGCCACAAGCCAGACGGTTCTGTTATGCAGTAAACGCTTTCTCAAAAATAAAGGCATTGCACAAAGTTCCCTGTGATTTTGCACTGAGTCAGAGGTAGAGCCCAGCGGGCGCGAGACACCTCCCTGCGGGGCGATGCATGTTCCACCTGTGACTTACAAAAGGTCACAGCTGCGGGAACCCTTTAGATCACTTCAGATCAGTGCCGACCGAGGGCGGGAGGCGTGTCAAATCTCACTCAGCCCTATCGAGGGAAGCTGATGTTAATGGAGGCTGTAAATTGTTGCCTACAGCACTTGTGATTCATGTTGGTTCTTGCAGCTGTCTGCACACACCCACACAAAGGCAATAATTACACAATCAGCAGCGTCGCATGGTCCAAAATCTCCAAATAAAGATTTAAAAGCTACAGTCACCGCTGCAGCGCATGCTGGGAAACTGCACAAATCCCCAGGTAACATTCCAGGGATTGCTGTAAATCTTCAAGCATTAAACGGATGCTAACATCTCAAATGCTGTTCATTTAGTCCCAAACTGTTTAAAGCTGCAATCTGTAACTTTTTTCTGGTTAAAAAGGAACCATTATAGAGCAATTACACCACAGACCAAAGTTTAACACAATGTCTTTACCTCACCATGATTTAGATTAAGAAAGCAACTGCAATTTTAGGTTTTAAACACAATGGCGGTAAAGAGTTAAAAGTTACAGATGGCAGCTTTATTGTAAAGTCTTCATTCAAACGTTTTTTGTAGCTACAGTTCCAGCAAGCTGGGCTTGTAAGAGGACAGAAGAGATGGACAGATGAGTTTTAAAAGAGGCACAGATTGAAAACACATCAGCGAGCGAAAGACAGCCGAACTCACCGTGGGGACGGGAGGGGAACCCTGGCAACTCAGTGAGGTGTTAGATGCGGACAAGCCGAGAGCAGGTTCTGTTTCACCAGGGCCCGGCCCAGAAGCACACCGCTGGAGGTGACACGAGACAGAGGAAGAAGAAGAGGAGGAAGGAGACGCAGAGTGTGAGGAGGCCTGACAGGAGGAAGTGAGGAGAGCCAAAGGTCATGCAGAGAGCAGACGTCAGCTGACTGGAGAACAGATCTCACAGATTTAACGTGTGACGGAACCGCTCACTATATCAGTCCTGAACTCTATTAATCCTTTTGTCACAGAAAATGAGGAAAAAATGAAAAAGAAAAACACAAACCACAGAAAGTTCAGCTTTGTGAATAAAACCGAGATGTAATCTGACTGAACACTATTTTCAATGAGTCAATGTGTAAATAAATGTCTGATTTTATAAACCGGTTTAATTTTGTTCTCCACATGATGATTTGGACTAAAAGTTCAGTCAGTTCTTGTGCAGATCTACTAAAACGTGCTTGTGAGACGACAGCCTCAGATGAACAAACACGTGACACACTCATGCAACACAAGAAAAGAGAACAAAATGATGTAAGACTGAAAAACAAACACAACACCAGCACAATAAACCGCTAATCGCTGAGGGTGACGCTACAACTTAAGTCTTTTAATAAACACTCTGCCACGAGCAATTTAATTCATGTAATAACAGCCGCACTGTAACACTACAGGAAATTTAATGCTGCTATCATTAATAGTGAACGCTGGTAGAGAAAGAGACATTACATCAGCGCCCAGGAGTGTGAGAATGAGAGTGGGATAGAAAATGAGTGTGTGTGTGTCTGTGTGCATCTGTGTGTGTAGATGTGTGCGTCTGTTTGTGAGTATGTGTGAGAGTGTGTGTGTAAGAGAGTGCAGGTGTAAGAATGTTTTTGTAAGAGTGTGTTTGTGTGTATGAGAGTGTGTGTATGTGAGTGTGGGTGTATATGTGTGTGTGAGAGTGTGTGTTTGTGTGAGAGTGTGTGTTTGTGTGTGAGTGTATATGTGAGTGTGTGTATGTATGTGTGTATATATGAGTGTGTGCGGCAGAGGGAAGTTCTCACCAGCTGTCTCTGTTTGGGTGGCAGGGCCGGAGGTGGGAGGGGCCCGTCGCCGCTGCTGAACGAGTCGTTGAGGCCGTACACTTCCTGGAAGCGTTTCCTGTTGCGCTGCTCATAAATGCTTTCGCTCTGGGGTGTCTGGTAGAAAACAGAAGGCATCGGCTCCGAGTAATCCTCCATAAACTGCATGTACTTCAGAACTGCAAAACAGTGAGGAGGGTAAACTAATAAATGTGCTGACAGGTGTACAACACAACTAAACACACACACTCTCACACACAGACACACACACACACAGATCTGGGCAAGCTGGTCTCAACAATCAACTTGGGCTCACGATGCGTTTGAGAAACGCAGCCCTGATCCGTTTCACACTGTACAGGTGTGGAACCCTGACTGTGGTTCTGCAGAGTTTAGGTCCACCACACCTGCGTGTCTCACTCTCACATATAGAGGTAAATAGATCTTAGGCTGCTGCTGTGAGGTCAAAGGTTATGATTTTATGAAACATGTATGAATTTCTTTAGAGCAACATGAGGGGGTGTAAATAAAGTTACTGTTTTCAACTCAATAAAAGACAACATCAGTTCTGCATCCTCTGCCCGGCCCGGCCCGCTCACAAACCTCTGTAAAGCCCCACAGCCTATGACAGGTTCCAACACGACTCAAACACCCCTCCCAACCAGAGTCTTTCAGTAAAAGCTCATTTCCTGTCAGCTTGGGTGAGGCCTCATCTGTATTTAACCAGAGATTTCAACAAAGGCATTATTTCATGTGACCTCATACTGCAGCTGTAAGTTCTGCCGGTGCCGAGGGTTTACAGAGAAACGCCACCTCACACGTCACACAGTGATTGTGCAACAGGCTTCATCCACACAGATCCCATTAATTCTGTGTGAAATATTAAGAGCTTCAGAATTCTTAACCGATGAAACAACGAAAGATCCAAGATTTACACTGTTTAGACTTGCAAAATGCTTTTACACGTTATATGTCAAATATATCAAAAATGTTATTCTTCAGTGTTCGTGGGACATTTAAAAACCGTAACAGAATTAAAACAGTAACGTTAATACATCTAAACACCTGAAAAGTAAGAACATTTGAACAGTTTTAAAATGTTTTTAACATTTATTACTTCATGGAAATGTTAGAGAAACAGTTTTACAACCTAAACTTGTGAGCTGGTTGTAACAGATACAGGGTGGTGTAATAAAATGTGTGTTTTATTATTTTTGTTACATTTTTGTCCACCATATTTTTGGTCTATTTACTTCAACCTCCTTAATTTTTCAGAAAATGTGCTTATTGTCAATTCATGTCATTGTGCATGTGTGCTGTTAAGTCATCCGTGCGACTCGCTTTTTAAAATGCTATCAGGAGAACAAACAGGAAACATGATCAGATCTGTGCGATGTTTATTTCGGCGATACTCACTGTGACGATTCTTCTTCTCCGGCAGGGGAGGGGGGCTTTGGGGAGCGAGCGAGTTTTCGCCAGGACTGAAGTTTGCCATAAATACTCCGGAGTTGGAGGGTGGCATGGATGCGAAGAGCGGGAATGAGGGGGTGGGCATGTCCTCATCCGGAACGTTGTCATACTGAGACTGAAGCCGCTCTAACGGAGGCAGAGGTGTCCGGCGCTCCTTTCTGGGCAGAGCGGGTGGCATCGCCTGGAGCTGGATGGGGAACAAAGTCGATTCGTGGTGGGACTCGGGAAGGGGGCTTAGACAGCCCCCGGTGTGTGTGGAGGGCATCTGCTCAACGCTGGATAAATCCTGATGCAGGAAGTCATAGTCGGGGTCGTAGCTGTCGGCCGTGTCTGAATAAAACAAGTGACAAAACAAAACATTGTAGAACTCAGAAGATAAAACTTTTGGGAACCGTAACTAAAACCAGCGAGATTTTTCACAGCAGAGCTGCAGTTGTTTTCCATGCGACACACGTAACGCTACATCGCTGTTAAAAGCAGCTTCAAAATGCACCATTTCTCCAACCCTGCAGCTTCTTCTGCACTGGCCTACAGTAAACAGTCTCACCCAGAGTCTCACAGCTGGTGTTACGGGAACACTGTCCGCTGTCCTGCTCCAGTGAGGACAGCTGCTCCTCCGACCTGCTCAGTACTCCGATGCTGCCGCAGGGAGACACTCGCGGAGACTCCCCTCCATAGGAGTGACTCCCACCGGAAAACCGTCTCTGCAGAGCATCTGCCTCAAAATCCTGGAGATAAAAATGTTAACTGTTGGATTAACTCAGTATTAAAATCTTACGTACAAATTAAAACCTTAGCAGGTTTCTCTTCCGTGTCAACGCCAAATTTAGCCACACAATAAATCAAAACTCTCAGAACTGAATCACTTCTGTTACAGAATCCAGTTTCATTCTCATTTGTATCTCAGCTGTGTGAACAAAACTGAACGTAACATTTAAATCCGGATATAAATGGGGCCATGGTCATACGAATAGCAATGTTTTAACACTGTTGGTCAACAAAAGGAACGTCAACAGTGACAAAATAGTCTCACCTGTCGACAGATACCGATAGGAAGACTGGATCCGCTAACAGTGCGACTCATGGGGGCTACGACAGCGATCCTCGTGGGAGACTGCGCTGACTGGCGCTTCTTTGGTGGCAGCGCTGGTGGACTGCAGGAAGAGAAGTGTGTTTATTCGTTGCTAGCAAACAGAACCATTGTCACACTGACTCATTCCTATTGCAAGCAATTCACTATCAATCAACAATCTACAAATGCCAACTGGATCACAAAAGCATGTCAACAATCCCAAGCATACAGCTGCCCTTTTAGCAGAGCAAATTTAGCTCTGAAACCACAGACCACAATTCCATAATCCAGACAGGGCGGTTTATGTCTGTCAGACTAAAACAGTTAGTTAACAGTGCAGTTACAGATGAGAGAGACTAACAGAAGAACTGACTCATAGTTAACACACATGTGCATTAACTAATACAGGTTATCTTCTGATTAAACACTAAAGGTCATAAGATCAGACAGATCATTTGTTTTATCAGACGACTGACTTATAAACAGATTAAACAAATCTATTGCCATGAAGGGAAACTACAAAAACATGAGAGGGAACTATTCAAACAAGGGCATTTATTTCAAAAGGCTGACACAGGCTGTTGGTAAAGAGATAAGATTTCTGTACAGCTGTGAGTTGAGTAATTGTTGGCTATAAAGGCATCGACATGCCATTTTTGTGAGCAAACTCTGCTTCAGAAGACTTCTGGGAAATTAGGGCTGTAACACAAATCGTTAATGCTAACAACAGAAATAAAACGCTGCGGGCGGAGGAGGCCGTCATTGGTGATGTCACTTTACCATATAATGAAATAATCGATATCACTCCAAAAACAGGAGACGAGCAACGAAAACTGGGGTTTGTAATGACATGACTGTGGGTGAATGATTTTAAAATATCTGTAAATGAAATCCCTCTAGTTTGGTCAGTGAACAGACTGAAACGGTTTCTTTGAAACCATTTAGAAGAACGGAGGAAATGTTGTTTTTATGCAAAAAGCAAACGCTCTCCTGTCTAGACTCAGAAAAACGTTTGTGTGTCTTTATTTCTGTCTTCAGAGAAGAGTCGACACCGTTGAGTTCATTTCTCAGTAAACGGCGTGTTAGTCACTCAGGCAGAGGAAGCTGAGCACGGTGTTACTGCACCCAATAAAGACCAGAGTTCACCACAAACGCTGCTATTTTTAGCCCTTTCACACTTTTCTTCTGACTTCCCGCAAACATTTTAAAATGTGACTTAAACACTGACACCTAAACCCTACGCAGTTTCAAAACACATCACCATCACTCAAGACACCCAGATGTCAGATAGACACGGCATTTAAGACGATAACCTGATAACATCACACACTTCAGATGTCCTCATATAAACCGCTCGCCCCCATCACACACGTTTTGTTTCACTCCATAAAGCTTGTACACTAAATGAAAACACGGTTAGACTTGTTTTATGGATTGTGAAGATAAAAGCTATGTTCCAAAATCTGGTGAGCTGCCTACCTAGGGAACATTTTAAGGCATTTTAAGGCACTGTATGTAATCTTTAGTAGAAAAGACCATCTTATACTGTAGTATAGTCGTCTGCTCAGACAGGAGACAGCATGGAAGCTCACTAGATTGTTAGAACACAGCCTATAAAACTACTAAAGTTTTGTACCAGTGTTCAGGCACTTTCAGTCCAGGTAAAGGGGGTTTAGGGGGGGCCGCCTCATCAGGTAGATCCGCTGGGGCATCTGTGGTCCCGGTCGGGTCAGAGGTTTCATTCAGCACAGCTTCAGTCTTGATGACAGGGGGACTTGGAACGCTGCCGGTATAAAGAGGTTAAAACCAATGAAATGGTATTTTAGTTGGGCAACAATCTTTAAACTACAGGTCCATATCTGAACCCAGTGGAGGCTACAGTTCTTAACTACTTATTATGTTTTGATTAAGGAAACTGTATGAACATGTTCTGAAGTTTTATCAGTTACCGCTGCGGACTGGCGACTGTGGGCGGGGTTTTGGTGGGCGTGGTCGGAGAGGGGTGTTCCTGTTTCTCGACAGCAACTTTAACAAGTTCCTACAGGAAACCACAGACACACTCATCTTCAAACACAACGCTATCATCTCAGAACAAAAGCCATGACTGAACCCAGCTGGAATATGTGTGGAGAAAGATGTCAACAGATGTCGGACAAAATAAACGAGTCGTGACAAAGTTCTGCTGAATGTTAAATACAATTTTGTGCTGTGTAAGCAAACGCAAGTAATAAGCTTGTCTTCTATTGGTCAGTCACACAGGTAAACCCCGCCCCCCAACAAACACCATTGGCTGAGCCAATGTTGTTGTGTTGGGCTGACTGGAGTACTTATACAGAGCTATTATGTTTTCATAGCAACGCAACTTTTGCTAATTCAACCAAACAATTTGGTCTATTATACATGTCTCTACAGATTAAGCTAGGACATGGGAAGACAAACAGACACACCTTTAACTCTAACCATTATACGCTTCTAACAACCAGATTATTGAAGACATTTCTAGCCAACGGCTATATAATTACAGGTCCAATCAACAACCAAAGATGGAGAAATACCTTCACACCATCCAGGACTCGTTTAATCACATCAGTAGCAGTTGTGATTGTTTCTTTATCGTCAGAGTTCACCCCCTCCAGCATCACTTTATCGGACCAGCCAATCAGATTCGCCACGCTCTGATACAGGCGACTCAGACAGGAAGACACTCTTGAACTGGAGACAGAAGAAGAATTCATCAAAATATTACAGGGCAAAAACCAAAACACAAACAGAAGAACTGTGTTTGAAAGACATTTTGTCTAATTATAAATGTGTTAAATGTTATAAATAAACGTCACAGAGTTGTCCTTCAAGACAAATAAACAGTTGATCGCTGTGAAATCTTCTTTAATTCAGAGGCATAACATTTACATTTAAACTGTAATTAATCACATGGAGCAGAACTGGCAGTGTAATTATGTAACACAGTCAAACCTGATAAAGGCTTGAGTGTGAAACAGACTGAACTGCCTTCAGATTAAAAACAGAGGTTCACCTGCTCAGGATCTTGCTGTCCAGCTGAACCAGACTCATGATGGCCTCCAGAACTTTGCTCGCAGAACCAGGAAGCATTTCCAGCACCTTCTGGTCCACAGCCATTTTGTCAATGATCGTCTTGAAGTAGCGCAAGGCACTGACCACTTCTTTCTCACGCTCCTCTAATCGACTCACACTCTGAACATTACAAACCAAACGCTTCTTTTAAGGCTAACAACAAGCAACACTACCATGACAGTAGCTACATAAAAATACGTTTAGGCGAAACATCTGAAATTAGCTACGATTGTAAAGCTAAAGAAAACGTCTCACCTTGGCGACAGTTTTTTCTGGAGATTTCACAGGTGGTTCAGACGGTGGTTTGGACTTTTTGTTTGACGGCGTCCTTTTGATTTTGGGAGAGTGAAATTTATCCTTAAGTTTCATGGTGAAGGATGTCAAATGTGAGCGCTGGGACTCTACAAAGAGACAAAACATACAAACACACGCCGTGAGGACAATAAAATAGCAGGAAACAGTCACAGAATGTCGGCTAGATTTTTGAAAAAATGTTGTTGCAGTAACGTTAGTACAGCATTTTATATCATTTCAAAAAAACTGTTCTTAAGTTGTAAAGTGGAAAGTTAAACTTTTTAAAAAAACAATTACAGAAATAAAAATGTTTGAATATCACTTTTATATCCAATGAAAAACGTTAATACAACATCTAAAAAACTGGACATATGTAACATTCAAAGTAACGTTTCAAACATTTTGTTACTTAATGGAGATCTCAACTACAGACTGAACGTGTCTCAGCGGGACAGGAGAGCGTCGCGCCGGACTCTCTGACACCAACAACACAAAACCTTTTAGGGCAATTTTCCTGAAGGGCTCGGGGTCTTTCCCAAACACAACCCAGAGATCTTCATCCCCACCAGCATAAAGTGAAACCGCTGAGTCACATGCCAGAGTTCTGTCAGGAAGTTCAACTCATGTGTCAGACATTCTGTGTGACTTTCTAGCTTTGAAAGGACAAGCCCTTTAGTAAACAAGAGGAATACAGACAAACCTTCATATTAAAGATGTCTTGCGTCAATGCATTTTCTATTAAAACAGGAAAACGGGTGGTATAAAAAAATCTACTTTCTTAAATTGCCAACAGACTGAATGACAATTTGCTTCTTGCCTGACGAAGACGATATTAGCTGAACGGACTTTCTGATTGTTGAACTTTAATGGACAACATCACAAATACAGATATGCATTAGCACAAAAGACATTTCAAGTTATTACTACAATGAAAACAAAGTGTTTCTTTGCGCACTGATCAGACTAGTTTCACATTGTTTTAAACTTGCGATTTGACCTCTAACATCCCTAAAAAACAGATGACAGGAGAAGAAGTTAAATCAGCATGTGGGAGGACAGCAGGGTCACAAAAAAAACAACATGTTAAAAATGCAACGCGCTAAAACGCCCCGAACAACAGTGTCTGATCTGACCTGTCCCCCAGTGACTGATCTAACTAGTAATCTGACCAGGTTAAATTACCCATTAGAGTCGACTTCCTGAAGGGCCGTCTGAGACGACGCTGCAGGCTGCTAATAAAAGCAGGGCTGAACCAATGAGACGCGTTCGTGTCTCCATCCGCTGCCCGTGCAGAAGGAAGCGCTTATATCCTCTTTTTATTTCCTCTTCTCAAAATAGTGAAGTTTTCAACCGTAATTGTGAGCAGATTGTTTCTCATTCCTTTCATAAGTCGTGTCTTTACCTCCAAGTTCATTCAAGATCTGCAACAAGTGAACCGTCACCAAACGCTTGGGGTGTTGTTAACAGGGAGTCCATGCAGCCCTATCTGAATCCAATGAGCAGA
This sequence comes from Yasuhikotakia modesta, assembly GCA_036877545.1. Lineage (NCBI taxonomy): Eukaryota > Metazoa > Chordata > Actinopteri > Cypriniformes > Botiidae > Yasuhikotakia > Yasuhikotakia modesta. Next base: position 17,887 of record JBAJNP010009294.1, read on the forward strand.
ATAATTCAGGAAGCTACTGTAAAATTAGCTGGTATGCAACATCAATCCCTTAAAAACCTCACAAATCTGAACTTATTGGTATTCATCCAGTTTCAAACAAACTAGTACTGATGCAAACCTCTCTACCAGTTAAAACAAGGTTAGTTAACAACATCAAAACTGCACACAGAAACACCGGCCACACTCCTCCCATCTAAACCAGTATTTAAAATCAAAGACCAGTTTAAGATGAATCACTGAATCTAACACAACCGCTTACACACAAACAACTTCATAGTGCAGATATATTAAACTATTTGCTGGAAATAACAATACAGACGCTGAATGTAATAAAGATAAATGTTGCATGTTAAACATACATTTAACTATATAACTATATGATTTAACTCTATTTATATCACTTAAATCCCTGCTGGTTAAACTATATGAACAACATGAGCATATAAACTCACACGAGACTTTCTGATGAATCAATCAGGTTAAATGATCAGATTATTATGATCATCAATAACCCATCAGTTCATAAAACACAACACACACA
>JBAJNP010009295.1:0-18426 GCA_036877545.1 Yasuhikotakia modesta
TTGTAACAGTAAAGGTTTTATGACGGCCAGTGATTGGCTAACAGAACTGTAAGCGCACCTGCACGTGTGCTGGAGGTCTATAGAGCTCTAGCAGAAGACAAAGATGTTTATCTAAAGCCATGACAAAGATGAGACTGGGTGGAAATATTTTTTTTGTTTCTTTTTAAAAATTTATTTTTTTAGATATATGTTTGCTATTTATTATTTCAGTTTGCTGCATGGGAAATGTAAAAAAAGTTGTTTTTGTCAGCTTTGGCCAGGGTGATAACATATATTCGCCACCTGACAGCTGTCTGTTTCCCCTCTCACAATCCACAAACTCCTCCCCCTCTTGTTTGCATGTCGGCATGAAAACATTGTTATGCTCACATCATGTGCGATTGCATAGTTGTTAGGCCAGATGACGCTCCATGAAATGTTCAGTTCTGTTTATCTTTCATTGGGAAGTTTATTGTCCTGTCTTAATTATTATTATCTTATATACTTGAATATGTACACTTGTAGTCAGCTGTCCTGTTGTCTTGCCCCTACACTGCTTTAACAAGCTCCTACAATGCATAAATAAATGTTACTGCAATGACAAAATTAACACTTAAAGCTAATCTCTGTTGCTTTGCAATCTCACTTTTAAGACACCGTTATCACCTTTCCACATCTAGAGGAAGCACTAAATAACGCGTGTTAATTCTACATTTCTTCTAAACCATTGAGTATATTGTGCAACAATTTGCTCTGCAGCTGTTGAACGTGAAAGTGAAACAGATGCTGTATCGCTCATGTACATCTTGCACACATCCACAAAAAAAAACAATCAGTACTGCAATTAATCTGCAATGTTACTTTGAGTGCCATTTACCTCATGCAGAGTGTTCTGATTGCAACAACCTTTCACATAGTTCAGTCCGAAAGTTTGCGCAGTGTTTGTGGTATCTGGGATTACAGTGCGGGTGTTTACATAACACAATCCAAAGAAAGCCAGACCTGTGAAGAGAGGTGAGAGAGAGTTAATGTTGTCCAGGATACAGGCGGTGTGCACGGGGGCACATAGCGTTCCTGGCACATGAGACGCTTGTGTGGGTTGGGCTTGACTGGATACATTTGGAACAAGAACCAGGTGATCTGTGATGCAGATTGCTCCATCCTGTGGTGTGAGGTTGTGCTGTTCTGTCACTCGAGGTACAGAGAGTTCTCTGTGTACGTGTGAGTGTGTGTGCTTTTTTGTTCCATTGCACACCCACTCAAGCAGAATGGTTTCAGTAGTGATGTAGGATTTGTATTTTCACTTTTGTTCATATTTGGAAGCGTGTGCTAAGCATTAGAGGCTTAGTTTTGCTATTTTAAGTTTTAGATTCTGAAATAACAACAAATATCGGGTTACAAACTTGGACGTTTATTATAGCACTTTTGGATGTTGGGCTCAGTGGAATGTTCTTAACATTTTGTTCTTGAAGAACTCTAAACATCTCAGGAATGTTAATTTCTCAAGAGGGAGATAGAAGGAACTATTGATTTGCCTCAGCCGTACCATTTCTTTCCCATTTCTCACTTGTCTACACTGTACATAATGTGATTATTGTCAGTGATTGTTTTCACTGAGGAAGCGGTGCTTGTGATGAACTTTAGTGGATCATGTTAAGTTTAGTGTTGGTGGGAGGTAAGACCTGTTAAACAAGCTTTTGCTCAGAGTGCAGACGTGAATTTACTGTACTGTGGCGGTAACAAGAGAGGTGTCCAGTTGCTGCTAGGTAGGGATTTTTGTACTATTGGTTACTAAAATCTTCAGCAAATTCTATTTTCCATGTGTTTTCTAGGTCATATTGCCATCAGTCTTCAAATCTATTTATCAATTGATTGATATCTATATAATTATTTTATTTCTTTTCTGTTTGGACAGATTGCCATGGCTGCATTGCAGAGCAGGTGTTTAAAGAGGAAATGTGAGTTTTCTGAGGAAGATGCCCTTTACTATTCCTCCTCTCCTTCATCACACTCAGAGTGGGATTCTGATGAAGACAGAGAGCCCCAAAATGATACCGTGGACTTTGGGCCCAGTGTTCCTTTCCCTATGAGCCGTCAAATGCCAAGTGAGTTTGTTCTGCAGTTGTGAGTCATGCGCTGTTGGTTGTGCATTTTTTAAATCATGCAGACTAACAGTTGTTACATCCAGTGTGTCCAGTGTGGCTCATACTCTAAGGAGGGGCCTTCTTATCTAACTTTAGCCTTATTGTGCAGTAAAACTGATAAGAAGAGAAACTGCTCTAAGTAGAAAACAGTCCAAAAAACTGCTTGAAACAGCAGTTGGATGTTACTTTAGTTTGGCATTTGTACTGTTTTGTACTGTATGTTAAAATGAATTGGTCAAACCATTGAAATAGTCTTTCAGTCATTCATAGTGCACAGTCATTCTGATTCATATAAACCAATGTAAACACAACAATCATCAGATGCACTGCCCTGACCTGGAAAGGGAATACCTGTGTTATTTTTGTGCTGGTATTGTAATACTATAAGATTCAATGTTGTCTATCCAGGGTTATGTGCCCAAACAAATCACCCTCCTTTCATTGCTCCGCCCCTAAAAACTACCATGCTATGCGGCACAGTCAATGACTAAAAGGTGGCGCATATGCTCCCATTGCTGATTGGCTACGAGAGTGTAATGGTGTTGTGACCATCTGTCCAGTCCATTTTTTCTTTTTACACAGCCAGCACTATGTTTAATGACAATTTTTTTAACACGCACACAGAGCAGATTTACAAATTTTTAACTTTTACTTGGGTGTTGATGTTTTAAATGAGTATTTCCTGTAATTATTGTTATCATTATTGTCTCATCAGTGGTCTTTAGTTCTTTAACTTAACAGTATCTTCATTCATTATGTCTTTCCTTTTAGTTTTACCCATCCTAAAGAAAACAACAGACTACAGCAAGTCTAAAGCCAGTGTTCGGTTTGGCCTGGTTACAGTGTTCCTCTTCCAGCGGTGTCAAGGGTTTAGCAGTGTGCCCAGTCATGGTGGCTGCACGCTGGGCATGGTCAGACGGCACGCTGCCTGCCAGCAGTTCACCCTGGCAGAACATGCGGAGGAGCAGCAGCGCCTGCGAATGGAGAGGCTGCGTGAGCGGCATCAGAAGGAGAGGCTGGAGGCCTCGAGACAGAAGGTGGGATATTTAAGCAGTCAGATATAATATATTGCTGTGTTATATTGTCAATATGTGCATGGCTGAAGAGCGTTGGTGGGTGTGGCTAAAGATGGAGGGCCTGCATCCCCTTTAGCTGTGAGTATATTACAATAAGCACAGCCCTGAATGCGCTATTGCTTTTAAATGTTGTAAAGGCTTTTGAAACAATGTAAAATGCAAATGTTAGGAACACAAATGTAAAATCATTGCCATTCATTTATTAAAAAATGTAAACGATAACAGAACATTGCTATGTTATAACAAAAATAATGATCAGCTGATGCACATCAACTGATGTACATCAATACAAACAGTAGCTCAATACAAAATCCATATATTGGGTGTGATTTATTATTAATAAACCTTGGCTATTGACCAATCAGCATCAAAGCCCTGAGAAACTAATTCTCACTATCAAACACAATATGTTCCATTCAGACTAGATCCAGGGTCTTCACATGTTGTCTTTCTGCAGCTGATCAGCAGTGGCACTCTAACAGTGGCAGAAGCAGCCAGCTTGACAGTGACTGATGTCGCAGATGAGGATGTTGATCTCAGCATCACACAACTGAGAGATGGTGCGTCTCTCCGTCCCTATTCCTCCAAGCAGAGACGTGCATTGCTGAGATCTGCTGGCGTGGTCCGAATCGACCGGGAGGAGAAGAGGCAGCTGCAGGAGCTGCGTCGCTGGCGGAAAGACTGCGGCTGCCACTGCCAGGGCTTCTGTGAGCCAGAGACCTGTGCCTGCAGCCAGGCGGGCATCAAGTGCCAAGTAAAGATAAAACTTATCTTTTTTTAACTTTCATGTTCATCCTGATGGTAACCCAGAGGATTTCTTTATTGCAGAGGATTTCTAAGACTTGCTCTGTTGTGGCTTACAACAACTTAATGGAGTTCTCAGTTATGTGTAACTAAGGTTGTAAGGCTATAAATATTTTTATAGTGTGTTATTTTTGAGAACTTCTGAAACTCCAGGATCCTTTATCACCAGAATAAAGATTAAACAAAAGTATTAAATTATTATTTTAAAGGGACAGTTTCCCCAAAATAAAAATGTACTTTATATATCTGCTTTTTGTGTCACACAGAAAAAAGTTGGATAGGATTGCAATGACATGAGGATAAGTAAATGATAGAAAAAGTTTCATTTTTGGGTGAACTATCCCTTAAAATCACTTTGCCTTCCATGGGAAACAAAGGAGATTAAAGAGATCTTGTTTGTGATTTTTCCCTATAGGCAATGACAACTCAGCAACTGCTGTAACTGTGAGAACTGACATGATGAAGCAGTATTGGTTGTTTGTTGATTCATATTACCTGTCAACATTAACAGATGGATCGCAACAGCTTTCCCTGCGGCTGTTCGAAGGAAGGCTGTGGGAATCCCTTGGGCCGAATTGAGTTCAACTCCAGCCGTGTGAGGAGCCACTATATCCACACGCACATGAAGCTAGAGCTGGAGAAGAGGCTGCTGGATGAGAAGATAGACCGCAAGAGGCTAATCGCCACTGAGAAGCAATCACCAGAGAGGAAAAGATCCATTACATTTCCCACAGAGAACAGCACCCCCTCATTTACTTCCCTGTCACCCGGTCCTGCTTTCTACCTGCACTCTGAGCCTTGCGGGAAGGAAGACAACAGCTGCAGCAGTGACATGACTGACACCTCCTGCTCTTCTTCTGTCAGCCTGGACTCTAAAACGGATGGACACCCTCTCTCAGAGCGACCCACGCTGGACACAGAAGGCAAAGGGCTGGCTCACATTCTCAGCTTTGATGATTCTGATGGGGACGAATGCCCATACATCAATGAGTATGATCGCATAAACACGCAACAGTCATTGAGCCAGGATCTATTCAGAGAGGCTGCTGAAAGTTTATTAGTGTCATCCACTAAATATAACACACAGTCTGAAAACAACACCAGTACAACTCATTTGGAGTGTCTGGATGAAAGTGCGAATCAGGGCATCATGGAATGTGTGAATGACCCCTTTGATATTCCCAACACACCTTCTCCATCTATTGATCATACTGTAAACTGTTACATGGACCTTAGTCTGTCCTCAGATTCTGATCTGGTCTTTTTTGACTGGTTCCATGAGTATGGTCCAAGTTTAAGTCACAATCATTTTAAAGTATACAGTCACATGGAGTACATCTTTCCCAGTTGTCCCAGTCCGGCTCAGATGGAGGACTCTGGTGTTAGTCTTTTGGAATCTCTTGTAGGGATTTCTTAAATAGTCTCGTAGCAGCTCAATATTTTAAAGACAAACTGGACAAATGAGACTTTCATTTGCAATTTGTACAGTAAGATTTTTTTCTATGAGAAAAAGTGTAAAAACTTGGGATTTAAGGATATTCCTTAAAAATAGATTTTAGGATAGGAATGTTGTCTCTATGCTTTCATGACATCAGTGTAAATACAGTTTAAAAACCACTCAATGAAGTCAATGTGAAGTATCTTAAAGAGTATATTTTGTTGCCAAAATTCTTTATTTCTTTGTAATTTCAGGTCAAATTTGTATTTATATTTTATAAACTAAAGGCTTTCAGATGTGTTTGTAGCACTGTAAATGTATTTTTACACTGTTTTAAATGAGTTTGCTGTTTCCTTTTAATGACCAGGATTACTAATAACTGCTATTATGCCTTAGTATTTTTTGTTAATCGCAAATAACTTAATATATAAAGAAATTCAGCCTATGTTTGCTTTGAGAATATTTTATTTCATCAGTGATATGCGTGCTATGTAAATATATGTGTGTGTGTTTAATAATGTTTTGACATTTCAAATGTGTCCTTTTCTCTGTGTGGAATATTTCATTTTAATAAAATATATTTTACAAAGTTATGCTTATTTACATTAAATTAAAACATACTTTTAAAACTAAACTAGATGAAAACAAGTTGGTTTAATCTTCCAGTGGATAATTAAGTGTCAGTTGTGTTAAAGGGCAGGGGTTCCAAAAGTGGGTTCCTGGGACCACTGGTGGTCCACAAACCATAACAGGGTTCTAACAATTTATTTTTTAAATTAATCTATACAATTTATTTGCTATAAATTATAAAATTGTGCTGTATTATTAAAACAGTTTAAGATGCACTTTAAAATCTGCTGTTAAATTTATGAAGGCTTTTAAAAAACATGTATACTATAAATACTGTTGAGTGCAAAAGCAATTTAAACAAATTGGTGTTAACATAATTCAAGGTGAATTGTGTTCTTGAAAAACTGAACAGGGTCCCTGGCCCCAAGTATGAGAACCCTGTTCTAGGGAAACATTAGCCTTGGAATCGGGAATCACTAAGGAATTATTGGTCTCATAATTATGGGATTATGTTCAGAGTTACATTGAGAGTGACTGTTACAGAGCTTCAACACAGCGAATCATTACAGAGAAAAACTTTGATCGCTGGCATCAGGTTCGATTGCTTTCCCTGTTTGCGGACAAGAAAACATGGCTACGAGTGCTTATGAGTAATCTGTCTGTGTCGTAGGTTCGTATAGCTAAACCAAACAGCCAAAGTCAAAGCATTAAAGAGCAATGGGTTTAACGCAGAGCAGTAGTGAACCAGAAGGTGGAACAGAAGGCTATCATGTTCACGGGGTAAATTGCTTCAATCTCGCTGTCTTGGGTTTGACATCTAACAGCTTTGCTTGCTAGCGATTTCTTCAAATATTTTCCCTTTCACGTATCTTAAAATGTTCTGGTTAAAGTCATCAGGTATGGCAAATTTGGCATATTGATCCACAGAATTAACCATATGTGATTTTGTGTGCAACGTTCAGAAATAGTGCTGGCAAGGCTGTAGCTGTAGATGTTTACAGTCTGTTTGGCTGTAAGTCTGACAGCTTCATTGTCTGTTATATAGCATTTACTGTTTCTTGCTTAATTGTTACACGATATACCGTTTCAATGTGTTTTCACTAGTTGTGAGTCGAGTGTCGATCTGAATTTCAGATTTTTGTGAAGAATGTGTTTATAAACGTTTAAAATATAAAGCACAGCGCCACGTCAGTGAAGATGAACATGACGTAATATCCATATCCTGCTAGCACGCCTTCCTAAAATGTTCATTGATTCATTCACGTTACCTAACAAATGTTCGTAAAACTGCATTGTTTGCAAATAAATTTAATTGCATTTGAAATTAAGACTGTAGTTTGTAGTTTTAAATGAAGTACATTTGTCACCAATAAACTGTATCTTGCTGTCATTCATTTTACAGGTTCAGGAGAACTCGCCTGCAGAGAAGGCAGGCTTGGAGCCCTTCTTTGATTTTATCATATCTATTGGCAATAATCGTCTTGTGAGTTCATATTTATTAACATTTATGAGTATTTTCTTTGTTTCTGAAAAAATAGTAGTTGCTAACCTGTAATGATGTCATTAATGTTAGTGTTACTGTGATGTCATTGCACCAGAACAAAGAGAATGACATGTTCAAGGACCTCCTCAAGGCAAATGTTGAGAAACCAGTGAAGATGGAGGTATATAATACAAAAACCCTAAAGGTCCGGGAATTGGAGGTGGTTCCCAACAATATGTGGGGTGGTCAGGGACTTCTGGGAGCCAGCGTCCGTTTCTGCAGTTTTAAAGGAGCCAATGAAAATGTTTGGCATGTTCTAGTAAGTGATCTTTGTATTTAGCATGAGTAGTTTGTTTTCTTTAATACTTTTGGCTTTCTAATATTCAGGCATATGTCATGCTCCTTGTACAGTTATTGCTGCTTTTCTGTTTAGGATGTAGAGCCAAATTCACCAGCAGCATTGGCCGGACTCAAAGAACATTCAGATTACATTGTTGGAGCTGACCAAGTTCTGCAAGATGTATGAAGTGAATTATTTTTTATTAATGCTTTAGTTTTGGAGGAAGGTTTCATGTTCTTTCCTTTACCAATGTTTCAATTTCCCAACAGTCGGAGGACTTCTTCTTCTTGATTGAATCCCATGAAGGGAAGCCTTTGAAGCTGCTGGTCTACAATACAGAAACAGATCAATGCAGAGAGGTGGTTGTCACACCAAATGGTGCTTGGGGGGGAGAAGGCAGGTAATAAGGCTGTTATTGATATTTTATATATATTATACTATATCATAAATCCTTAATCCAACAGCAGTCATGCAACTTTTAAGCAATAATTTGTGTAACTGTCTTTTCTCAGACACTGCATATAATGCAGTGGTCTTAAATAATGTTTTTCCTCCAGTCTTGGTTGTGGCATTGGATATGGCTACTTGCACAGAATCCCAGCACAACCTGAAAGCCCCAGATCTGAAAAAGTATTTCCTCAGACTTCTCCTGCGGCTGGAACTCCAGAGCTGGAAATACCTTCAAGCAGGTTCACAGAGGTAGTTTTCATTGTGTGACTAATGCAGGGTTGGAGGCTTGAGCCTGACACTTGGACTCCAGTCATAGAATTAAGAAAACCGACCTGAGACTTGACTATAGTAGACTTGGACTCCTTAGACTCTTTATTGGAAATCCTTAGAAATAATGTCACAGAACATACAATAAATTGCCTTTCAACAGGGATATTGCCACATATAGAGGACAATTATAAAAATGGATTTGAGTATTTTAACAGAATGGTACAATAGATTTGCTTAAAGATTTGTTGTATGTTAGACATATTTTGCAGAATAACTTATTCATATAAGTTATTCATTCATATAATAACTTTAATATAAAATAATAACATTCATACACCATATTTCCAGGTGGGTTTTATGGCAACATCTGGTCAGTCAGTCAGTGGCTTGGATCTTGACACCCCACTGCCACCACCTATTCAGAGGGTCATGGATCCTGGTAAGACATTAAATATTAACTTCTGAAGGTTCTTGGGAATTTCAGCATGTAGAGGTAATTTAGTGATATTGTTGGTTAAACGTTTCTGTAGAAGTAGAATCATAATAAAAGACATTGTAATGTATCAGATTATTGTTCCCTTCAGGTTTCTCTGATCAGTCAGACGTGGTAATGATGAATTCAGAGGTATCTGACATGGCAGACCGTCTAGACCTATCAGTTTCCTCCATTGATATGACAAACACATCTCTAGCTGTCCACGAGGATATTGACATATCAGGTGTCGGTAAGACTGCTTTGCTAATTTTAGGTGAAGTTGACCAATTGAATTCATTCTCTGAGTCAAAGTCACAAAACAAATGCATGAAACGTGCAAAAAATGTCTGTTTTTCAGAGGAGCTACAAGGCAGTGAGGTTCCTTTAAGAGACCCTGAGGAACATATTGCAGGGCAATCTTCAGCACCAGATTTCATCTCCTCTGTTTCAGCAGAACTTTCACCACCAACATTAGATGTTGCTTCTCTTCCTTCTCTCTCTCACACTCATTTCCCAAATCTTCCACTTGATCATAACATGCCGTTAGACATGGCATCTTTGATAAGTTCTTCAACCCCACCTCTCGACTCTTCCATGCCTCCTGTAGATCTTTCATCTCTGCATATTGGCCCAGCTACGCTGCCTGCAGATTCTCCTGTGCAACCCAGCGATTCCTCACTTTTTCTCTCAGATACTGATGGTGTAAATCAGAGTTGTTCTGATGAGCCATTGATCAGTAGCTTAAGTGAGGGCAGAGAGGAGGTTGTGACCTCTGACCTGTTGTCTTTTGATTCTCAGAGTGCAGAAATCGAAGACAGTGCTGCTCTTCAGTAACGTTACTGCCAGACTCATCCCTGTTTCTTGCTTACGCGATTGATACACAATCATTGGTTGCGTGTTTAAATGGCTTTGTTACTATTAGAATCAGGTCTTGTGCTGCTGAAATGGCAAAGAGTTTTTGTCACACAGTGTTTTTTCAGACAGTTGTGTGAAATTTACCTTTTCTTTTTATTTTATGATTGCTTGCTTGTAGTTTGGAAGATGGGTAATTTAGAAGGTAATAGTGTAGTTGTCATTTTCAACCGGCAAAATCCTCAAATGGTTTTATATGCAATGAGAGGTTGGGAGTATAAATCTAAAACTTTTATAAATCTAAAAGATTTCATTATGCCATTACATAATCACCCATGGACTGTTGTCTCAATATACTAAAACACTGCTTGAACACTAACATACAATGTAGAACAGATATTATTACTTGTTTGTGTTATATTAAACCAATTTTTTAGTTAGTTTTTTGGAACAGTGTTAAACAGAATAGTTTCGATATAGACTTATTGCATTACAAAGCTTTATCAAACACATTATCTTTTAGATGGTCAATATGTTTTGCTTTTATTATAATTTTCTGTGTTTTTCAAAATCATCATGAAGCACAGGTTTTAATATTGAACAAGGGGTTTTCAATTTGTTTAGTCTTGCAAATGTTTTTTTACTAGCTGCTAAAATCAACAACTAGGTGATTTTAATAACTACAAATATGTACTTGAAGTGTATGTTTCTATCTGAGTGGTGTGTGTAAGTAAAGAGTATTACATTTATGCTCAGCAATGGTTTGCCTGGTTAGAAAATCAGTGTATGTTAAAGTTCAAACAACACTAAAGAAATGTCACAGTAATGTCACAGATCTATGCAAATGTTCCTTAAATAAAATGTAATTGAGATTGTGTTAGGGTTGAGTGTAATAATTAACAGTAGCACTGTAACCAAACCCATTTTTAGTAGAAGAGTAAACTAAAACCTTAGTGATTTTAGGTTGTTTGATAAACTACAAACAGTAAGTGGAGACTTTATACATGTCTATGAGAATTGAATAAACAACAAGTGATTTTATATTTTCATTGTATTTCAGAAGGAAGAGATAATGTTGTTTAAAATTTGATTTGCATTTAAATTTGATGCATGGAATGTATATTTTTGTACTTATGGTACTGATTATGTTAGTTTTAAGAGATCTACTTGTTTAAATTATTTGTTGGGGGGTGGGTTTTCTGTAAGTTGCCCAATCAAAAAAACACTGGAACCACAGCAATAAAACATCCAAAATATAAACTGTTAGTGTATGTGTGTTTTATTACGTGTGCCAGACTTAGTGGCTGTATAATGCAGAAGTTCAGAGGATTTTATACTGAAATGTATCAACAATCCACCTGCAATTAATACAATGAGTATTTGGGCTAACAAATGAGATAAGAGGCTGTTTTGGCATATGCAAAATAGCATTTCAGTGTGCAATCCAACCAATTTATTTGTATTTATTTGTTTACAGTTTGTTAAATATTTGTACAAATACTCCCAATTTTTTCATCCAAATGATAAGTATAATAATTATCTTGCTCATTCAAGTATTTTGTTTATTTTGTATGCAAATATAATACTGTTTTTATTTCACACAGACATGCTTTTCATCTTGTTACACAACTTTGTTTATTGTTTAACAACACAAACAAGCTTTTTGTAGTTCATCTTTTATGAGACATTGCGTCAGATGTAGTGTTTAAACTCTATTTCGGATTTAATGGTTTAAGCATAAAGTTTCCTTATTAAAATAACATTTGTTAATTTTACCTTGACGGTTTATTGTTCAGTGTTCTTACAAATAGATTCAACTTATAATGTATCATTTATTATGTAAAAAAATGACATCCTTTGCAGGCAGTTGCTGAAAAAAGTACTGTTGGTACTTTGAAGGAGGTTATCCTGTTTACTTTATGTAAGTATAACATCTAAGACACTTTGATGCTGAAAAACTGAAGCAGACAGTTGAAAGGCCAAGGAAGCCAGCAAAATACTGTAAAAACTAGGACAGACTACCCTGCAACACTTACTGTCTTAAGGTTCTACAGTTTTAACAGATCTAATAGGAATTCATTGATATGCATATTAAAAGCAAATGGAATTCACTAAACTGAAAAGCATTTCTTGCTTTTACTTTCAATTAGGGTAATTTATCACAAGCACCCCTGTATAACCAGCCACTGACAAAAAGCAGCAGGAGGGGAGGTACAAACACATCAGTCTTCCCACCAACAGCAGAGATTCTTCTGCAGTCACACCGGACAGTACATTGTGTGTCTATTACATTTATTATTCAAAACATCAAACTTGCATCATCAATCTCTGAATCAATCATACATTTTCTTCACAGAGCCAAAGACATTTAGACTTTACCAAACACTGCTTTATTCGCTAATTTAACACTTATTAATATTTTACACTACTACTTTTTTTTTTACAAATACACCAAGCTAATCTTTTAGATCGCTATCTCTGTATGCTACAGTAAAACTGTCCTTCATAAGTAACTACTTGATGGGTCATCAAGTGTCTGTGTGAAGGGTATAAAGTGTCAGTCGTAATAAAGGTCACATTAGAAGAACTGTAGTGTTTTGTAAGTGCTGTTTGTGTGCCCTGTAGGCTGCTGCTGTTGTGTGTTGTTGCAGTGCTGGGTTCTTCATATGCAGACCTGTCCATCTCTCTGAGGTACCTGATTTCAGCATGACCTTCAGGTGACCCCCATTATGTCAACAGGTAAGCCAATATTCCATATTTCCAAATTCGGTGCGGCATCAACACTCATGGTGTCAGTCGCTGTGTGTGCTTTACAGCTCTCTGTGTTGGCAGGACCGTGACAGATTGGCTTTCAGAGTTATGGCGACTCTGAGACTGCAGTCATTTCCACTATCCAGTGCAGACTCACCCCGGTCACATGACTGCAGTGTTCTCAGATCTTCCAACCTACTACAGTCCAAGACATGAAAGAACAGATTGGTGAGGTATTTTGAGGAGCAACACCACATTTTTAAGCACATTTATGGGGGTGGAAAGAAAAGATTGAGAAAAGATGAAAATAAGGCAAGCCTGGAGCAAACAAATTCTGCAGTCCATTGCATTGACAAAACATCTATAGACATTCAAACTGTTCCATCTTTTTTGGGCATACAAGACTTCTGGAAGCTTGTAAGCTTCCTTCATATTTTGTAAAGTGCATATTAAATGTTGTTTTCTGTATCCAGACTGAAGTATATTTTAATACTGTATATGTTGTCTGCATCAGGACTGAAGTAGGGTGAATTGTCCTAATGTGGAACACTGCCTAATGTGGGACACTTCAGTTTCAGTGGGTGTGGCTCTCCCCAAACCAATGAATGCCAGTGAATATATAAGCAAATCAAAGCTATACTGCCATGTGATCACATCACCTTTTATCATTTTGATTTATCATGTAGGCTTAACATTGTAATAGACTTCAGATCCATAATGCAAAAAACATCATTGCCACATCAGGGCAATCCTCCCACATTGAAATGTATTACTATTGTATAATTTCTTTATATTTGTCTATGTCATCAATTGCTCAGTGTGATAAGATTTAAAACAATTAAACTAGTCACTATTACTATTAAATACAGATATTTTTACTTTAAACTTGAACTAGTTACTAGTCATAACCATCACAAGGTGGCGCTGCAATTTAAAAATCTCAAGCGCTTTAGTGGCAGGATAAAACCGCTGTGCCCTAAAGAAAACATTTCTTATGGTTTTTTCTGTCATTATTTCTTTCCCTAAATGACCATAATTAAATTCCAGCGTTTAATTAAAGTTGCCTTGTTTGAAAAAGATGTTTTTTAGGATTTGATCAACATGCTGAGAAGCTCCATTCTGTTTTAAAGCATTAAAACGCACTTGTGTCCTTAGCAATGTTTTGTATCTTTAAATGCAGAAGCCCCTGAATGTTGTCCCACAGCTGAGAGGGGAGTATTGGTCCTCTGTGTATTTAAGAACACAGTTTTTCATACGAGCAGACCTGAGATTGTGTTTGATTCAGAGCTCTGTGACAAGATCTTCCTACATATTGATGAAATAGTGCTTAAAAATGAACTTCTCTAATCCAGCCTGGAGTCAGACAAGGAGCATATTAATGGGATCTCAGGGTTGGTTAGATCAAGCATGACAGCTAAATATATTTGCTATTTGATTTGGATCATGGGAAGGATGACCATGCTACTGAAGGGAAGCAATACAAATGTCTGTATCATAGCATTTGGTTCAATAAAGTGAATCATTTTTTCCACCAGATTCCAAGGCTCCATATAGTTTTGCATTGAGCTTGTTGAAACGAGGCCATGAATTCAGAGGGTAATTCATAAGGTATCTGAGTTTGGTGAAGTGAGAGAGAAAATGATATAATGAAACTGAGAGAGCAGGTACCTTTTCCTGTGAGCTGTGTGACAGCCATGAGACAACCTTTGCTTGACCTTCACCTCCTCCCACTTATTTATAATTCAGACTTTATAAAAGTTTGAGCACAACCGAGCTCTGAGTCATCGCTGGGTCAGAATGTGCATGATCTCTTCATTTCCAAACACATACAGCACAGAATGAAAACTGAGCTTGGAGACACAGACATGTCTGTTCTGTTCAATGCTTGTCCTGCCCTTGTTTGTTGTCTCAACACTGACATAAAGTTGAGGTCAATTAATAGTTTAAGAAAACGCTAAAGCTTGTAAATTCATGGTTATGGAGTAAATTATTTTATTACTAGTTTGGGTAAACATAAGACAGTGTCATATGTCATAAGGCAAGCACACAATGCAGCATTCAGAGACCAAACTATAGACTTGAAAAAAGACTAAAAAACATAGACTAAAATAGAGTGTATAGCCTTGTATTGATAATGGTGATGGGGCAATAATGTGGTGTCCTTCCATTGGAATAGGACGGCTGAAATGTGGGTAATACTGCATGTCACTTGAACAATAAACTAGACAGTTACCACAGTTGCAGTTTACAGTTTAAAAAGCCAATATCATTTATTGTGTCGTAACTGCTACAGACTTTGTTTCTTAGTGGTCTGTTAGTAAACAATTCTTAACTCTGTCATTTCAATTAAAGTCAGCTAGTTTTGTTTTGGTAACACACTGTTTGGGGAGGCAAAGAACATAAAGGCACATTTCAAATTCCCCACAAAGAATGCTGCAAATGTTTTCTGTGATGCAACAGGTGTAACAACAACAGACCTCGATGATACAGACCTACAGAAAACAGTTACTTAGAAACACAGTAAAATCTTCAAAGGTAACAATGTATTTATTGACAAGGAATTTACAGATTAACAGATCAAAAACAAACAAAAACAATGTCCAGCATAACCCTTTAGACATTCTGTTTTCATACAGTAACAAACCGGGATTAATTTCAATGTGACTCTTCTCAGTGGTACCAGAAGCTGACCTGTACTGAGGCCGGATGCAAGCAAACTCTTCTGAATAATAACAATGAATTAATAAAAATGATATCAGAGACTCAACAGCAAACAACATTTGAATTTGCCAGGACTGCCAAGTGTTTGGAATATTAAGAGAACATTTTCCTTGAATGTTTTCAAAACAACAAAATGCAACATAAAACCTCATATGTGCTTTTTTAACAAATCAAAATTAATCTACAAGATTTTTAAAAAGCTTTATGTACACCGAGGTAAATGATTGAAGATTGGTCAATAGAGAGGTATTAGGCTTCAACATAAATTGTTTTTTGAATTGAAAGCACTGAAAGTTCTTTTGAGTCAAGTTGTTTTAATTAGACAGAAACCCAAAAAGATTTACATCAACCTTGAAGGTAGGCACTGAATATAAAAAAAGGCTTTTTTTCAGCTTGTGGAATGACTTGTACTGGAGAAGCAGATTGTACATACATCACATGACTGGAACAAATTGAGCACTTCCTTTAAATATGAGGAAATCGCCACAAATATATATATATATATATACATAAAAATCCATTCTGGAATTTTTCTATAGTTTGGGGGTTGGAAAAACAAATACAGCAAAAGTCCTTATAAAATAGAGGCACTTGTATTGCATCATGCACCGGAGGGCACAGTGAGTTTGAAATCCAGCTTGCAAATCACAACATAAGTATTCCTGGCTGCACCTTTGTGTTCAGCCTGAACCCATCTGAGGGTTCATTCACTAGTTAATGCTAACGTGGGCTTAGTGACAACATGGAGCTTTTAACATTTTAAGAGCCAACAATAAGCACAGCCAACAAAGCTTACATTTACATTTAAACATTTGGCAAACACTTTTATCCAAAGTGACTTAGAGTGCATTCAAGGTATACATGTTTTCATCAGTATGCTTTTCTCACCAGGAATCAAACACACTTATAAGTGAATCTACACTTATAAGAATAGAGTTGAAGCTTGGGAGAGCTTTCCTATTTATATACAAATATAAAATATATATATACATTTTTAGACTTTTTAGCCACCTTAGATGGCACATCAAACAACAAAACAAGGACAATGAACGGATTCTGAGCTGATGAGGTTGTGAACAACTAGATACTCCTTGTTCTTTAATCTGAAACATACTGAAGGCTGCTGGTGATTGTTGGCAAGTGTTTACAGTGAGTGTAGAGTGACTGAGCAATGATAGCTGCCCCTCAAACCTTCTAACAATGAGAGTCAAAACAAAGATTTCTACTTCACACACTTAAGAGTCAATGACACCGCTGAGCAGCCACAATACTTGTCTGTAAATAAAGATTAATTTCTCAAAAGTACGTACAGCCCATCTAAAATGTTGTGGCACCCTAGCTGCTTAAATAAGCAAAGTGCATTCATACACTCAGAATTCTCAGCCCTGACCAATTTATCAAGAGCAGTTATTGCTTAGAACAAAAATATCCACATTACTCACATCCATAATAGATTTTGCAGAGTTATGCTTGATTATGTTTATGTTAAATAAGCTTGAAGTGTGAGGTCTTATTAAAACAACTTAAAAGTGCCTTTTGCCAATTTGAATTAAAAAAACAGCACA
Organism: Yasuhikotakia modesta; assembly: GCA_036877545.1. Classification (NCBI taxonomy): domain Eukaryota; kingdom Metazoa; phylum Chordata; class Actinopteri; order Cypriniformes; family Botiidae; genus Yasuhikotakia; species Yasuhikotakia modesta. The sequence continues at coordinate 16,919 of JBAJNP010009295.1, forward strand.
AAAAACAGTATAAGAGTATGCACACAGCAAAACTAGTAGGATTAAATCAACTACTAACAAATCTTCAAACTGTTCAGCTGCAACTACCTTGAAACATGTACAGAATTCAATATACAGAAAGCTATTTTATTTAATCACAGTTTGCATCTTAAAGTGACCAGAAATTCTATGTATCTTTACATTTACTTGAATAGGGCTACATATTTTTACTCTAAAGTCACACATTGTGCGAGAAGGAAATAAGGAAAGCAAATACAAAAATCTTAGCATATTTTTCTTCAGTTGCAGAAATTCAATGCAGAAATGCACTATACCTAAATTGGCCTTTGTACAAGTGGCTTTCATGGCCAGCCCATGTCTCTGACAGATTCTTTAAAGACTAGGTAGCTATTTAGAACGCAGTACATGTTGAATGCACTTGTCTTATCCTGAAGTTAATTTAATGGTTATTTTCTGTCTACTTCTAAAAAATGAGTTCTAAACAGAATGATAGACAGTCAAATGACAAAACCACTTCCAAACAATTAGACTCAAGTCCTTGTAGTCTGTTACAGCAATGAAAAGAATATGACCATTTTTTACCTTCACAGCCGAACTTTGTTTCATTATGCAAATAAGTGCCCATGGTGACAAGAATCCAAGCACAATGTCAAATGTAAACAGACATAGTGACTCAAAAACTACAGAGACATTTCTACCAAATATGGTAAACTTGACTAATTCAGAGCAGTGAAGAACAATGCGAAGTATATATAGATGTGCTACAAGTTAAAAGTTTAGAATCACTTACTCATTCCTAATTTATACTCTCCCACATTTTTTAATCAAAATAGTTATAATAATTATGCTGTGACTTTTTTTAACTGTAATTGTTTTGTCTACAATAATAATAGAAAAAAAATTAAGCAAGTGGCTTAAATGGCAAAAAGTATTTCAGGCAAGTGATCCTAAACGTTATACTGTTTGAGTGTGTGTGTATGTGTATGCAGTATATGTAGTTCTGTCAGATATGTACATCCATAGACAACAGACTATATACAGAATTAATGACCATACACAATATTCTTACAGCAGTCCAAAACAGGTCAGATCCAGTTTCCACAGCACACATCGATGCTGAATGGCTGCCTGTGATTAATCGCACGGTCAGCTACAAAAACAGATGTATACAGAACTGATGTCCCAGAGGATGTATAGCTTTAAGCACTGGTTTATGGAATCCTGTGAAAAAGTTCTTTGAGAAGATGATGGTAATATTAGTCCCTCAATATCCCTGACAGATCCCTAATAATCCCCTATAATGTTAATGTGTTGAAATAAAATAGCACACTGGATGACGCTCTCTTGCTAACCTGCTTAGATCAATGGAGAGAGTGGACATGCAGTGCACAGACAGTGAGAGTTGCTGCTCTATATTTTAATGCCCTCTTGTTGGCTGAGCTGAGATAGAGACTTCTTCACTCGCAGGGCAGTGAGACGAGCTGCTCCATTGGCATACCAGCATTCCC
>JBAJNP010009296.1:0-18421 GCA_036877545.1 Yasuhikotakia modesta
ATGGAAAAAATAAATTACAAACAGTTCAATGAATGGCTGCGATTGACCAATCAGAATCAAGCATTCCAGTAATAAGAGTGAGACTGACGTTTTACTCACGTTTTCAGCGTGCCTGATGTCATGAGTTCGGTCACCAGAACGATGCACTTGCGACCTTTGGAGGGCGACTCCCACGAGTCGTAGAAGCGCACGATGTTCGGGTGCTGAAGACCTTTCAACATGCCGGCCTCCTCTTTAAACCTCTGCCGCTCTGATTTCGACAGCTTGCGATCCTATCAGAACGAGAACAGAAAGAAACGACAGTTTCAGTCCTGCTTTGTGTAAAACATCTGAAACTGATGACACTCAGAAGTGATGGGGAAAAATGTGATTTAAATGATGTCTTACGACTGCGGATCAACAAACACAAATGTGATCCGTTTCCAGATTCAGGACAGAGTTTCTGAAAGACCCCCGTAGACAAAACAAGAGAGAATAAACCCCCAACACAGAGTGGTCTCATTATGTAATACCTTATCCTAGCAAAGACCACACACACACACTTTCTGTGGCCCACTTCTACACTAAGCACATCCTTTTAATGTCTGCAGACCTGAAGGCTGTTTGTTTCTTCTAAGGCTGCGTGTCAAATATCAGTGCGTCTGTCTGCTCACTTGTGCGTTTCAGAAAGCTGACCGCTGTATTCTACACCCGACACTAATGCAAACACACTCATTCATTTCCAAATGCATCTAAGGGCTTTAAGTGCCCTAATCCCAAAGGACAACCGAGAGAAAACATTACTGACTGACGTAATGTTTGTAGATGGAGTGTGTGACTGTAAGAAGATATCAGAGTGAGAAAAACACTGGGTGTTTTTGGCAGATGCATGAAATGCCATGAAAGCGCATGCGTTACTCCTCACATAGCTATAAACACACTGACAGTTTTACTAACTTGAACTAACTTGCTTGGCGAGATTTTATGCAAACCCCTCTTGTGCCACAATGGTACTCAGAAACAGAATACTGGATTAGCATGCGTTAAATGGTATTAATGGTCATTTATAATATGTACAACTGAGCTTGCTATCTGTTACTCTCATTGTGCAAGTTCAACCATGTTTTTGGTCAAATAAAGCGGTAAAAAATTTTTTACAACTAAACAAAGTAGACAGGTCAGCTCTCTGCAGACAGAGGCCATCTTATCTACCATCTTACTGCGACTGTGGAAAATCGAATCAATGCCTGATAATTCAGGACAAAGAGAGAGGTCTTGTGCGGCACACAGGGGCTACAGCTCTGATAACCTCTGATGTAGCTTAGGACAAGAAGAAAGTTTTAAAAAGCCCTTTCGATTGCAACTTAAATTGAGTTTTTGTGCTCCCTCCGGTTCTATATAACCACAGGAAGAATACATGTGTGATTGAGTGGGCGAGCAAAAGGGAGAGTACAGGAAGTGATGCGTTAGCTCTGGCACCTCATGCACACTTATCTTGGCAAACCGCAAGTGTCACTTTTAGCAGCCTGCATCTGAAAATAAAAACACAGGTACCCTCACTCCGCCAGTCTCCTGAGGAACATAATCAAGGTTTGGTTAGGAGAGTAAACACAGGTTCAAAACAACATTGGTGAAGTTAAAAACAACATAATGTTTCTTTCTATCTCTGCTTAGACCTTGTGCCGTTCACACTGTTTACTCGTGTTAATAAAGTTCTGGTGTAGACCCCTGCACTGCTGTGAGATAAACACGACTGTGGTGTCCCCGTCTGTAAACATCCTCTTACACTCACACTGTAATCTGTTTATTCCACTGCCAAAACCCAACGAACGAGGGGAAAACTGGCATCAGGCCCTGGTTTCTAGGAACACAAATCCATTATTGTGACAGTACTTTTACACAATAATGGCAAGACCTTCTTCTATACCTCGTTTCACAGCGAAGTGTCCTGCAAAGTATTGTTATATCACTGGTGTTACCCAAGTTATTACAGCCACAGTAAACTACTAATCTCAGGTCGGTCATAGCAAAGCAACAGAACAAAGAGAATCCTGCTTGGCAGGTTGGTTAATTTGCTGACATATTTATAGCTAGTTACAGTAAACGGGAAGACTAGTAATTGTAGAGAGGTCACATGTTATTATTCACTGATACTTCCTGTAGTGACTGAAGCTACAGGCATGAAGAGCACTTTGAGTTAATGGACAAAGATTTTGTTCTTGAGGGAACAAAATCTTTAAACTGATATTTCACAAACACTGGAAAATACTGTTCACCATTCCCCTGCTCCAAAACATCGAGAAGACACGGTAAACAGACATGAAAGACTAAATTTGATTTGAAATATTCAGAAAGTCAAACACAGTAGCAGATATTGGCTCACTGTAGCTGCAGAGAAGTTGATATCTGTACAGACAGCCCAGGGGAGGGACAAATTCAGTCACATGACTAATCGAAAAACCAAGGCTAAACTTCCTGTAGCACTTAAGAATGGCCATGAAAAGAGTTTAATGCTTCAAAACAAATATGACCACATCCCTGTGGCATAAACGCATCGTCTGTGTTTCGCATGTTGCTTTAATAAGGAGGAATTCAAGGAGTAATGGGTATTTTAGTGAGATGAATGGAGGACTGCAGTGTGGGTTTAAAACGTCGAGAGTTATACAGACTTACATACAGCCAATGTCTTCTCCCAAAAAAAATCTCAAAACCACTGTAAACTTTCATTGGACAGGCACACTGACTGACCTACATCAATGCCACCAAAATCTGAATGTTTCTCATCAGTCAGAACTCAGCGGATCACTCATAAGCAGCGCTGTCCAGCTATGTGGGTCAGAACATCTTCAGTCCATCTCGCTGCCTGTCACAAGCTCCGAGCTGTGAGGTCAGTGGGTCATGTGCTGTCGGGTCGAGCCCGGCACACAGCAGGCCAGTGTCACTCAGAGACAGGCTTCATTGTTCTGAAGATATTTACTGAAGACCTGCATGCAGTCTGACACAACCACAGCGCTGTCCTCGCTCAGCATTCTCAACGCACCGATCCATCTTCTTTTGTGACCCAACAGGCATGGGTGCGAGGTGTGAAATAGAGTCTGGAGTGGCGGTCATACCTTGGCAATTCCAAATTAATTAGTAAGAAATGACAAATCTGAGATTTCCAGAACTTTCTCCTGTAATCCCATAATCCCATGACCACAAGAATTCACTTGCTTATCTGCACAATAAACTTTAGCCCTCGCATCCACAATAAAGCTCTTCTAATCAATAAAGCTTTAGTTTTCATCTGAGAGACAAGCATTACTAATGCAACAAATCATTTTTAAACATGATGTAATAATGTTCAAAATCTCCAGCACTGATATCAACGAGTGTTCTTGTACAGTTCTTACCAGTTCTTGTATGTTGTAGGACTTAACACTTAAAATCCCATTTTAGAAATAAACAACAGACAGAACCATTGGTGAGACAAAATAACGCCTTACATAAGATCCTGTGAAGTTCGGTGACTTGATAGACAGGCATGAATCTCAGCTCCATCTTTTCACATGTCTCCTGTGAAAAACAAAATACTGGATGCTGTCCAACCTTACGATACATCTAAGCCCCCTCACATTTAAAGTCAAGAACCTAAACCATCCATTAAGATAATTACAATCATAAACCCTGGGGGAGATGTCTTTGTGTTTTGCTCGGTGCACCTCCACACTCTTAAAAGCCTCTAGAGCACATGCGCCCCCTCCATTATACAGAGATTAGCTGCAGATCAGGCATGTGAGAACATCCATTTAACAAGCCTGAAAACGTGACAAATTTATGATAACAATGTACTAAACAACAGCATGCCCAAACTTCTGGAGAAGATTTAGTTTGGACCTCTACAAACTCCTGTTAAATTGCAGCTACAGCTAAACAATTCCACATGAGCGATTAGTGCTGGCAAATGCCTGCTCTTGCAACACGCTAACCCAGTTTTCCCAGTAGCCTTTGATCCAGGAGAGGTTAGTGTCACCAAAATAAATTAGCACATGTTGGACACGTTTGCCTCACCGGAGAACAGCGAGCGACAGGACAGAGCATCAACATAACCTAGCAGACTAACACATCCTTGAAGAAGGAACGGTGTGACCCTGAGATCAACCACAAAACGATAAAAGCATCTCAGCCCGTTTGAAAGTCACACCTGTGTTCTAACAGCTCAAGGTGTCCGAGTCAACAGTCGTTTCAGCTCATCCCAGTTTCAAAACTGGTAGAGATGGACAGCAGTGATGTGAGTTCTCCTGCTGCGGCTTTTAGAAGAAGATTCAGTGGCGAGATCTTGTGTGTTTCACAAGCTCAATATTTCCTCTTCTTGGGCTGATTTTAAGATTTTACAGCCATTCTGCATGAAAGGATAACAGCTCTTGTGCAGTCGGTTGCGTTACACGAACAATGAGACTCTTGTACCTCAAGTGTCCCGACCTTGAGACCTTCACGAGAGCTTCACCTCTGAAACACAAGGGCAGAACATTTCCATCAACAGCAGTCACTTACAGAAGAGGATGACGGTACGGGCAAATCTCACCTCCGCAATTCAAAATCACTTCCTCAATTAATGAAAGACAAACAACACATGGGAAAGAAAAATGTTTGGCTTGGGGTCAACAGCAGCTGTAGGGGTTGCAGGTTGGAAATGGCTCAAGTGTCTGTCACTATGACCGGACCACCGGCGTCCAGCCAGTTGAGGGGAACACCAGGAGACCCTTCAGCTGTGGTGGGGTGTGTGTGTGTGCTGATGAAAGCAGCAGATTTAAAGCGACAGTGCATCTCCTGTAATCTCCTTCTGAAAGAGTGATGCCTTCAGCTGGGGAAAGTTCAACGCAAGCCAGGAACCAAATGAACCCAAACTAAAAATGAAACAAAAATTAACACAAATTAATTAAAAATGAAACTAAAAACAAAACTATAAGTCTCAGCACAAGTAAATAAGTGGCGCTTATAATGTAAATCATGTGCTCCTGACATCTCTGTCCCACAGGAGAGATATTTATAGAAACGGGAGAGAGAAAGAAAAGAGAGAGAGAGGAATGAAGATATTTCCAGATTTCTAATAGATGCAAAAGGGAGATCTGAATAGATGCAAAAGATTAATTGGGGGACAAAATCTTGCAGGGAATAAGATAAAGATTTAATGGACATCAGTTCCTTCTTATCTTTGAATGGGAACAATGATAACTCCATGAAGTCAAGATACAGAAGCTGTTTGGAGGCTCTAAACAGGTTGAACTTGTGGCATCCAACGTGAGAATGACTTCATCACAGAAACCAGTGGAACAGATTGCTAAAGTTCGCTACATGTTTCTGGCAACGTCCCGCCCTCGGGCAACACCTGAAGGGTTCTTCCTCCTCAAACACAGACGCGTTGGAGCCTTATCTTCACCTGATTGTTCTCAACGTTTAAACAAAGATGCCACCATTTGCTCAACTATGCGTGCAGACCACACAACAGAACAGAGAAACTCAATTGTAATTAGATGGAATTAGTTGGGAATGCTGGTGATAACAGGTCAGCGTTTGAAGAAGGAGCTGGCTAGATGAGATAACTAATGTTAGTTTTTAAACAGCAGGTAATCCCACCTCTTTTAGAAACCTCACAAATACCTTCTTTGTGCTTGGAGAGTACACAAGAAAGCTATCTTTCCTGGCCCCGGTTTGACCGCATATACAGTTAGCAGTGTATCTGCAAAACAGTTCTGAGGAAGTCGTGTGAGGACAGATTTGACCTAGTTTCATACCTGGAGTACAGTAAGCAAGTCTGTGAAACTCATTCTGTATGAACCATTAGACTCAGTAGAGCAACGCTAGCAGACGGTGTCATCAGCATGCAGATCTGGAGTGAAATCACTTCACTTTTGGGCGTACACACTTACACTGATTTGCTGATAAGGATTATGTTAAGTGTCTAACATTGGGCTAAACAAAACAGACAAGGAAGAGAGCTTTTCTAACCAATGAATTCACAGATACAAGCTTCCTCATCAATTGTGCTACACAAGGTTTCCCTTTCTATGACACAAACACAAAAACACAACAGCAAAGCAGCACAAAACATGGGAGACGTGCAGGACAAAACAGAGATCTTACATGAGTGAAATCTTATGGACCGGGACACAGTACAGAACCAAAACCAAGATCTGTACACCAAAACCAAGCAGACCGGATCAGGCTATTAGATCTGCAGGGAATCACATGAGAAATGGCCAGACAATTTTAGTCAATAACAGTAGCTTTATTCACACATATACAGATGTGAAGACAGGATGTTGTAGACTCTCATATTCAAAATCATGTTTCCAAAGTAAATTAGCTAAATGTGATTTGCCTGGAATGTGATTTAGGTGAGATAGAGACACATTTTCTATTCTGGTCTTTCCTTCAAACCCACAGACCTTTGTCTTTAAGAGCAGGCCATCTTCAGGTCACCATCACGAGAAAACCAGTAAGACAAAAATCAGCCACCCGGCTGCCACATTCCTCACAAGAGAGGCAGATAACATAAAAAACTGCCACAGGGGGTGTAAAGTTTTAGGTGGGTGGGAAAATAAAGGAAGCTATTTTTCACAAGTTTAGAAGAAATGCAGAAGAACAGAGAATGTGACAGTCGTCCAAACTGGTTTGACTCTTTCAGCAATACCTCAAGTGTGCAAGTAGAGTACATACTTGTAAAGTACAAGAGCTTAAAATCTAAAACTGTCAAGACAAAAACTAAGGGCAGCTATCTCTGAAAAGATCTGACACACTCTCCTGCTGAACTGTTTTTTTACTTTCTTGTTAACATTTTTAGTCAAGTGTGGCCAAAACCTTTCATCCAGATTGGTGGGCTAAACTCTCAAGCCTTATTCTTTGTTTCTGATTGGTCGAGGAGGACAAAACCCAGGGTCTGCACTGAATCGGTCACCCCCCTTCTTTAAGCTTTTTTGTCCTCTCTGAAATCTGACGTCCTGCCACAGGAATCCAAAATATGCAGGCCCTGAAAAATGGGAGGAGTTTCAACAGTAGCTGCAATGGGTCCACCTCCAGGGCAGCCAATGAAACGCTTCATACACAGGTCAAAGTTCACACATTTCCAAACTAAGGTCTTGATGCATCATTGCTTCTTGCGTAGAGTCAGGCAAAGAGGTCCAAATACTGTTAACAAATAATAATGAACCACAAAACCAACAGCAAATGGGGTCACTCCATGTTTGCAAATGACAGCGATTGGAGAAACATGAGGAATTTATTGCCCTCCCATCATGACCTTTAACACACTTTTGCTACCTACAAAACCATGGATGTCACCGAGATAAGAGGAAGAAATCCGACCTGAATTTCTGTGCAGACAGCCTGTTGAATTACAGCTGCCGTATCTCAGAGACCAGCACAGATAGGCTGTGGGGTGTAGAGATGGGATGGGGGCGTAACAAGTCCTGGCAGGCCAAAACCTTCCTGTATGTTAAGATGGAGATTACACTACTGCAGGAGGAACAACTTGTTTTAATCTGTAAAGTATTTAGACCAAACTTTAAAATGAAGCACACTCACCAATCTAAACTTCCATCAGATCTTACGACAGATCTTATTTCCCTGGTAGCCCGTGTAACACACACACACACACACACACAATGAATAAACACACGGGTGTGTAGCGTACATGAGGAAGGAGATGAACGCTTGCAATGAGGGAAGCACGGATACTCTCTTTGTCTTCAAAAAATTAATTTTAACAATGACACAGGAAACAGTTAAGGCCGGGAATCATGGGATTGGATTTCTCCCAACTGTTCCCTGTACATCCTCTACATTATTCACAGTTGATGAAACTCTCGGGGGAAACCACAAATTCCTACTCCCTGATCTCTCACGGCCACCACATGATGATATAGCTGACGGTTGCGACAGCCGCGCAGTTTTTAATTCCAGTTTTTAATTCCAGTTTTTAAGTCCAACGTGCTTAGATGACATCTTAAAAATTTGAGCATATGAACGTATGGACATAGAAGCAAGTGGTTTCCATTTCTCGCGATTGCTATATGCTGGAAAGAGTGTGATGTGTAAGCAGAGATGCGAACGCTAACCAGGTTACATACCATCACAGCACTAAAAGCATTTTAATGCAGCACAGAGTCAAAAATGAAACTAGCCTGAAAACCTGAGAAACCCAATGAGAGGTAGCAGACAGCAAGATGTCTGCAGTGTCATCAAACAGTTAAAATGGGTAATAACAGTTCAGTCTGTAAAAAAAGAAACAACATTTCAAATGATCTCAAGGGAAGCAGTTACAAGCCCTACCAAAGATTCAGCCCTGCAGAACCAAGACGTCTGGATGTCTTAATAACAAAGCTGATGAGATCATCATCTTTCCCTAAGCCATTCAAGAAAAATCTTTCAAGAGAAAGAGAAAGAGAGAGAGTGAGTGAGACACAAAGCAGACCTCGCTCCCTTCACTCCACTCCACTCCCCCTTTTCTTGCCTGTCAGGTCAACCCAAAGGTTTCTAAAAGTTGCCGCTCTGTCCTTGTGGACCCCTGAATTATTTTTGACTGGTCTAAAAGACTTGATCTATCTCCATTCTCTGTCTCCAGCTACAGTAGACAGCACTGTAAAGAAACTAATCTATCAATGCAGTTATGGCCAAAACTTGGTTAGTCTCAGATCAACTACTGTCATGGTACAGCAACAATTTGAGGAGCCTCTTACTGACCTTGTAACTGGCATTATAATAATTTACAGCTAGCTATGTCAATAACTGCACATGCACAAGAGTAAAGCAATATTATACAAGGAGCATGCACAACATAATCGTGCGGCAACAGCGTTCTGGTCAACATTAAACTCTGCACCAACTTTTAATTAATCTTTCACTTTTGTTTTTACAACCCTTACCAACCACAAGACACAAGTTTAGTTTATATTCAAAGCTCGACAAAAGCATCCGCAGTAAATAATGAGGGCTAAACATAATTTCTGAGGTTAACAAAATGTTTTGATCTTACCTGAAGTTCACACCACGCTACTTCCACCGTTGTTTCAGTGTCCAGGCCTTTGTAGACCGTCTTGAACGAGCCTCGTCCAATCTCTATATCGAATTTAAGAAACCGTCCATCTGGTGAGGTTCCTACAGCTTTCGTCTCCACTTCCTCAATGTCCTCCTGGACCTTCTTCTCCGCTTCCCTCTGTTCAGCCTCAGCTCGGGCCTTTGCCTCGTCCTTCTCTTCTACCTCACGTTTGTCTACCTCGTGGCGGTCTTCCTCCCTGTCACCCACATCGCAGACTTCCGTCTCCGTCGTCCCAAGAGCCTTGTTCTGCCTCGCACCCACATCCTGCACAGATTGGCTCTGCAGCTCCACTATCCCAGCAACTCCAGCCCCTCTTCCTCTGTTATCCACTTGATCTACATTTTCTTCTTCCAAAACCCTTGAAACACCTGCACGGGAGTCAACAGCTACATCCGGGGTCAAACAAATTCCTGCAGATGCAACAAACTGTTCGAAGTCCGGAGACGAGGCGAGGATGCAGGCCTTGCTCGGCAGGTCGAGGGCCGTGGCGTTGGAGTCACAGATGACGCTACGTCTAAAGAATCTGTGTTCGGCCGTCTTCAGGTCTTTATCCATCGTGTGGCGCCGCTTTCTGACCTCCGTGTCCATCTTTTCACTTACAAGCGAGTCAGAACCGGAGCCGTTCACATTCTTTGGTGGCGGAGGGGCTAAGAAGGTCACCACCTTGTTGGGATTTTCTGACGACATCTCTCCAAGAAAAAAAAACAATAAAATACAGAGAAAAGTATAAATAAATAATAACAAAGAAATGAAAATGTAAATTTTTAGTGGAAGTTTTCTGTTCCTCCTGCCTGTGGCACAAATTAAGCTACAAAAAAATAAAGGTTTGTGTGAACCACAAAGTTGAAGGGCCCCTCTGTGGGGTATTTCCTTGTTAACAGTTACTTTTACAGCGTATGGGACCGTGGCCAGAGAGGGGAGGTGTTCTTCTGGACCAGAACAAGATACAGTCACAGTGAAGCAAGCACTGGTGCTGACAGACCCAAACTGTCAAATCCATCCTGCAGTGACCCGGGGACGGAGGTCATTGGAAACAGGTGAGGAGGATGAAGAGCAGGAGCCTGTAGATTGATCAGCACCGAAACCCAAACTCAGGTCCAGATTTACTGCAAGAGATGCACAAAAACAGATTCAATGCAAACTCACATCATACCTGGATATTGAACCTTCGGGAAAAGAGGGAAACCAAACGTACAGAAGAGACTACAGCATATGAAACACAGTTTAAACTTTCAAGCCAACAATATAAGAGTCAAACATGAATTATAAATTAAATACTATAAATCATAAAAGCAATGAAGACAAACAAAACCGACGCGTCATATGTGTAACACAACCTAACGTTACAGCTACACAGAATTAACCATCAAAATATATTTACATTAAACTGATATAATTATATGTAAAATAATCAAGTGCTCCAGCGGTTACGCGCACCGGTCGCCTCGGGGACGCGCGCTCGCCTGGCTGAGATTTTTGTCCCCAAACTTCTACAATTTATCACCATTTTCACTGTATTTTTACTGTATTTTTACTGTATTTCTGTAAAAATGTTTAATTTCTGTCACACAATAAGAGCTCATGGCCTTTAGGGATAAGCTTAAGGGATGAGGGTTTTAACGCATTTATCCTTTAATAAACGACGTTTATTTGCACCGAATCACGTTTACCGACGACAACCGACTTCATCTATTACACGCAAAGTCGCTTTTTTTGTTAAATCGTGATCGCGCGACATCTGTGCGTTTATTTGGTTTATTTAACGTTACCGTAAACGCACCGGGACGTTCGCGCGCGTCTCCGTTCGCGTGCACGCGCGGCTTATCACGCCTGTCGACAACCGCAAACGCAACATTGCGTGAAAAGCGAGCGATTACCTTCTCGTGGTCGTACCGTCCCGCGCTCCTCCCGTTAAATCTCCGGTAAACCGAGATGTTAACGCATGTATCCCACACGTCAACAAACAACCGGACCGTGTGCGCCGCAGCCCAACTTCCGACGATCCTAACGCAGGCGGTACCGATGGTTCCCGTGATAAAACATCCGATCGACCGGTGAACAATGCAACGACACCCACGGTGACGGCACGGGAGTCCCGGTCGGGTTGCGTGAAAGCGCCGGGACAGACCTCCGCGCGCTCGCGGGTGCGGACGGAATGAATGCGGGTCCGGGTTCGGCCGCTGTTATTAACGCCCCGGTTTGTCACGTTGGTTTGGGTCCGAGGCTGCCGCGGTCCGTAACCCTCCCACTGCCTGCTGACAGGCTGCCGGTGGCCGGAGGGCGGCGCTGTGTCCTGTGTGTTTATTCGTCGTTTATTCGTCGTTTATTTGTCGTTTATTCGTCGTTTATTCGTCGTTTCTGTGCAAACAACGGCGTTGCATTATTTCCCTGCGTCCAGACACGTTTATTCTCATGCACGTTTATTATAATCCAGCTGAACATGTTTTTATTTTCTTTCTGCAGGTTTTCTAACAGGATGTGCATCAGACCCGCGGGTACAGACACGACCATGGTAAGGAAAATAACTAAAACTCAATTGCAGACAAATGGTGCAACAAATGCATCATATTTATCGATTTTTAAGGTAGGATTAAAGGAAACACAACAGTTGTGGGTTATACAAGAGACCTTACATGTGTTTCCTCCTTAAATGACTTACTGCCTTACTGTACCTGTATGGTGTAGTGCCCTATATAGTAGTGACCACATGGGGGTGATAATGAGAGAACATAGCATACTAAGTATAGTGCATACTTAGCAAAAGGTTTGGTGTTATTAGAAACATGTACTTACTACAATGATAAATGTTTTACAAAAGCCCTGCTGAGATGTTTAGTGTTTCACAGTGAGGAGCCATTAAATGTTCACACATGTAGAGATGACACACACACACAGAATTAATGCAGAACCGCTTCAACTACCATCATAAATGCTGTAATGTATAAAATAAATCGTTTAAATAATGAAGAAAATCCTTTTTCTGGGTTTAATACATCAGTGGGTCATTCAGTAATGAATAGTACTAGTATTAGTAGTTTTTGTTTCTGCATCTTGTATGTATTTCTTTAAAAGCTTTCACCGAACGCTGACACAGGCGTCTCAGGAACAGCGTCTGCAGGAGAGCTTCAGATCTGCAGGTATGTTGAGAAGTCTGGAGGACGCTGGTATTTCTCTGAGGCCTGCGATCTGGCTTTTCTTCTCCTCCGTCTCTCTTCTTCTGCTGCCATCTCTCTCCTCGTCCTCACACCCGGGTGCAGAATGTTCTGTGTGCTCAGAAGAAGGAGATCATAAGTTCTCTGGAGCTTCTCAGTGTGTTGTTCTCCATGAAATCCATTAGATATCAATTAGTGATGGGCTGCTAAGACAAGCTGAACTTATAATGTACCTGAGGATCAACGGCACGTACGTACCAAACTATTTCAGGGAACGAAGGATTGTCACAAACCCCCGATGGTCAAGAGTTCCTAGGAAGAGCCACAGGGAAAAAAGGAAGCTTTAGGAAAACTGGGAATTGTATTCATGTTTGCTCTGGGACCTCTGCTGTAGTACAGCTCTGAAAACGTTTCACATTCAATTTAGCAAAATGTTTTGAAGCTGATCGTCGGTTGTTTGTTTTAAAGTTATTCTCTGACCTTTCAGGCAGATGTTGGTGTTATAATTATACACATATATTAAATTCCACTTCCTACAGACAAATTCCACCAGGATTTGTTTGTTCTTCCTCTTTATAATTGGCATATCTCTCAGCTCCCTGCAAATATGTGCCACTAAATCAGTCTTATTTACGTCCATCTGCTGACCTGTGAGTGAGGTTTCATAATGTAAACATTCAATTATTATTGTCTTTTAAACTCTTTCACGTGGCAATAATTAATGAAACTAGGGTCTCTTACACATCCCCTTCTAACAATATTACGTTGTAAGAATGTTTCTGTAACATTTTGATTATGTAAAAAACACTCTTTTCTTGTGGTTATGTGAGAGTATGTGGAGAACGTTATTCAACGCTCTGAGAACGCTCTTAGCTGGGCTGCAAGGTTGTTGTGCGTCTGTCCTGCACACGTGTGTTTGAGAAGCTTGTGTCAGCGACGGATCTTCTGTATAATCTCTCAGAATCACGGATCTGATGGTGAGTTTGCCTTTTTATTTCCTCTGGATCAGATATCCCCCGCAGGCCGAGCAGTGTGACCGCTGTATGACATCACAGGACCGGCAGACCTTTATATAAATGATTCTGTGATTGAAACCAGGTCCAGCTTGGAGCGTTTGATGGGGTTAAATGCATTACCGGTAAGTGATCACAGGTACTGCTGGATTTGACCCTCTGGGGCAAAGAAACGAGCAGCTAGTGAGCTTTAGTCCATCAGAATTTGTGTTTATTGAAAGTCCCGTCATGTCGTTTTGAAGTTTAGGCCAAACCCTGAATCCTGTTTGTTCTGTGCTTGTGTCTTTGATCCGTGTCTTACTCCCAGAATTCCCTGCAGTTGTTCCTGTATTCTGCTGGTCAGCTGAAAGATTCAGAGGGTGTTTGTGAAGTTCAGGACGCTTGGTTTGTTCTGCTTCTGAGAATTAACCGCTGCTCTCTGACCTTAGGGCAACAGAGACTCACTTCATGGAGACTTTTCTCAAACCAGCGCCACACGTTTGAAGACACGAGTCACGCGACTCGACGCTTCATCTTCCCCCTCCTTTTACTGGCCATGTTAAATATTAAGGTTTCTCAGAAGGGTGCATGTTGGATTTGTGTGCTATGTCAGTGGATGTTTATGTAGCCTATGGACCATATCCCATGATGCACTGGGGCTGTTACAGTAACAATAACAACTTATACCGTAATGCACTGAGGAATGCTGGGAAATGTGAGCGTTTCCAGATGTCAGATGCAAAACACATTTGTACAACTATGCTGTCATCTGTGAGGGGTTCTTGTATAAATTTTAGCCTGTCACATGATTTATTGCATTACCGTAAATAACGTCACCATATTTCACCATCTTGAATTGATTGAATACAGAAACTGTAAAGAAATAAAGCTTATGCTTTTTTTAAGACCCTCAAAACGAAGTTTAAAAAGTGGTGTGATATTTGATAAATGTAACGCGGTCATGAGGGTGACTCTGAGAGACAAACATAAGTAACAAACATAGCTTGTTAGCTATAATAATATCAACACGCTGTTCAATGTTTAACTCTCATAGGAAAGTCTTCCAGCGATTGGATGTTTGGTTACTATACTAACGGATGTCTGTAGCTGAGTTGTGTGTTTCTCCACAGGCCTCATGAAGATTTTCTCAGTTCTTCAGGAAATCGATTGAAACTAATTCAATCTTTTCCAAATTATTCCAGAAAGAAATCAAGAATCAAGTTTTAGAGTCAATCAGCTCTTGTCTTGATGTCTTTTTCAGGATTCACATTTCTGCTGCACAAACAACTGACACAGTAATAAAATCATCAGATTATATAAACCTGACATCTGACGGAGAAGAAAAGATGTCTGTCAGATGTTACATCATTTCTGTCTGGACAGTGTGAAAGTCACACTGCAGGTCTCATGGCTTATCTAACACCAGACCTGAGCAGCCATTCTGAGAGGAAGTGATGCGTTATGAAACGGAGGAGACACGATATCTGTCTGGTTTGGTTCTTTTCTTCAGAGATCATCTGATTGTAATAAATCACATTAGAGTCAGGAGTTATTTTAGATCAGTTACCCTATTGTGTAACACACATCACTGTCGTGACATAACTGTTGTTATATTTCTTATGTCATTAAAGAATTACTGCTTTAACATATGAAGAGTGAAGATGCAGAACACATAATGATCAGCTTTTAAGACTAATA
Organism: Yasuhikotakia modesta; assembly: GCA_036877545.1. NCBI lineage: Eukaryota > Metazoa > Chordata > Actinopteri > Cypriniformes > Botiidae > Yasuhikotakia > Yasuhikotakia modesta. The sequence goes on from JBAJNP010009296.1 coordinate 14,898, forward strand.
AGATATATTCAGATTTATTTGCACAGACCTGTGCTTTCATTGCCTGGTCATTATTAAAGGTTTAAATAAAACTAGTTTCGGTGTTGTTTAGTTTAGTATGTTGAGGGTGTCCTGACACATCTGTCCTTTCTCTCAGAGGGAGAGAAACTCACAGTTCTTCAGCAGAAACCAGCGATGAAGGACAAGAAGTCTCCTGCTGTGATGTCACACGTGGAGCGGTTTCTTGGTCCACGTCTTCTGAAGGTTTCCCCTCACGCTCTTCAGACAGACTGCTGGCATGTGTTTCCACTCATTTACAGGCATACGGGCTGTGGAACAGTGTTGGGTTGTTTTATATACAGTTGTTTTAAAGTATGTTAAAGTATGTTTAGAGCCTGTTGGTCACTGAATGCAATGACATGTTCCTTTGGGTGCTTTAATGGTTCTGCTACATGTTCTTCTGTCTGAGCTCGGTTCTAGATGGTGTTCTACAGCAGGATGGAGGCCTACAGACACCCCACTGGACGTATCTGAGAAACATCACCAGGGCCTCGTCTGAAGGAACTCAAGAAACCATTCAACAAACTGAGACGCTGAAGAGATGTTTCTCTCTCTCTGAATCCAGGCTGTTGTAGTTTTTACAGCCGTGCCCACGCCACCACTGCACCGGCCGCACCCCTCCACAGACGCCACAGTGCGCTCACACCGACTGTAAAGCGTCTTACATCTATGATACAATTAAAGAGCACTGATGTAATGATACAGACACAGTCACTCTGAGGTCAGTGTGATGAGACGACATCTCTGCAGTACAATCATCTTCATCATCATCATTCATGTGCTAAAAACTCTCTTTACTGGATCTGATTACAGAGCAGGTCACACTAATGAAAAAGTCACCATGTTGTTAAAAAGAGGGAAACATAGTTTGAAAACATGTAAGTATTTCATCCGTTCTCACATGATAGATTTCACACCGTCAGCTGAAGAGGTTGTCTGGTACGTTAGACGCACAAACTCACTTTCTTGTGGCATGTTTTTGAGAAACAAGTGAAAGTCTCAGAGTAACACAAACCACAGACAAAAAACACGTTTGTTTGTTTGTTTTCAGAGTTTTTCTGGGGAAATTATCGAGCATAAACCTGTCAGGTCCCAACACAGCAGCTTTATTGAAATGGTTTTGACATGCCAGTGTTTACATTTCAGAAGCGATTTGACAGCCTGATTGTTTTACAGTTAAGTGTGTTGTGCAAAACAGGACTGAGGTTATTAGAAGGCAAACGCTACATCCATACTGAGTCCAGTTTGTCTGAGGTGGTGGAGGTGGGAAACTCGGGGGAGGTATAGAATGAGAGAGGGAGGAACGGAGAGAGAAACAGAATGATACAGAATGAAACAGCCTGTTATCATGTGCTCTCATCATGGCCCTATTGTTGATGCGAAGGAATTATGTGTGTCCTGAGCTGCAGCGTCATTACTGTATAAACACTTCCTGTTCTCTCTCTGAGTGTGTGTGTGTGTTTATCTGTATGTTTGTGTGTTCTGGATTAAACAACAACCTCAGAGCAAGAATCTGTCTATTCCTGTATCTAAATCCTCTGTTTCTCTCAGCCTCCGCTCAGCCACATCCGCACGACACATTCAAATCAAGTCCACACCACACAGTCACACACAAACTTCTTCCTCTGTCTGTGAGAACACACACAACACACACACACACTTAAATTCACACAGATAAACACTTTATTGGTTTATTCAAACTAAATCCATCCATGTGGAGTTCATAAAACGTGCTCTCAGAGAAAATATAAGCAGTTTTTAAAGTGTCAGGCACATTTTACAGGTTTTACAGTCCAGTTTAACTCTTTAGTCTTTCTCTGGTATTAAGACAGTTTTTAGCCCTGGTTCTCTGTGATGAATGAAGGGCACTCAGATCATGCTTGGGGGTCCGTGCGGCCCTCCTCCTCCCAGGCCACACGTGTCGTGAGACGAAGAAGGAGCTTAAGAAAAGCACAACGAAAAGAAGTTGTTTGTTTGAGTGAACCTCCTTGTACGTTCTCGTCTGCTATTGCACACGAGAGCAGCCAATGAGAGAACGGGGAGGTGGACTTCCTGCGGGTCGAACTGATGTATATTATTCCTGACCTCTCCCATGATGTTTGTTTGGAAACTTGCCTGGTTTTCCTTTCACTGGGCTGTGATACATCGTCAGTTTTAGCTTTATAGATTACATGACCGCATGTCTCTATCAGGTCCTGTAGACGGTGATAAGAAAATCTCAAAACAAACAGCAGATGGAAATTTCAAAGGGGTTGTTCACAAAACACAGAATGTGACACTGAAGTGATTTTGAGATGTTAATAAATATGTTTAAGTTTATAAATATGCATCCCCCCCTCACACACACTGACCCCAGATGTTTTCTGCACACCCTTCACACACTGATAAAACGTCACAGGTAAATACTGCCCCCTAATGACAAAAATACACATTACTGGCGTGAACTCTGACCCAGATGTCATGAATAAACGTCTGTAGTAAATGAAAGAGGAAGTTTATCCTGCTAGAGGAACAGCTTTTGCTTTTATTTTGCATTTCACAAATGTCACTGAAAAGACAAACTTTTCTCAGCCAGAGGGTTAAATATATAATTCCCAGAGGGACAATAAATATGAAAAAATATGAATAGGATAAATGTGAGTGTGTGTGTGTGTGTGTGTGTGTGTGTGTGTGTGTGAGTGTGTGTGTGTGTGAGAGAGAGTGTGTGTGTGTGTGTGAGAGAGAGAGTGTGTGTGTGTGTGTGTGTGTGTGTGTGAGTGTGTGTGTGAGAGAGAGAGTGTGTATGTGTTTGTGCTGATTTAATAATAGTTAAATCTCTACTGACCTCTAGTGCGCAGTGTTTGCCTTACATAGATTATGAAGTATGAAACTATTGCCTTATGGATTTATCTACACTGAATACGTCCTGTGTGTGTGTGTGTGAGTGTGTGTGTGTGTGTGTGTGTGTGTGTGTGAGTGTGTGTGTGATAAATTATTTTCTCATATAACTATAGACTCTTTATTGATTTATTGAAATTCAGACAGTTTGAATGAAAATCTGTTAATGATATATTAGCGCATTTAAATACTATAGGATTTATACATTAAACGAACCTTTACCTTTATCGTACAGTTAAAATAAGTGTTTAAACCATTATAACATAATATATAAACCCCGCGTTAGGCGCTCGTGCACTCCGCCGCGGGCACGCAGGCCAGTCTCGGGGGCGCGCATCCCGGCGTGTGACGTCACGTAAAGCGCCCAGGCTCGCGAGGCTGCTGTCGGGAGAGGAAGAAACGACACAAGTACTTAAAAAACAAGCTTTCTGAACAAATACCGCCTCCAGACGTGAACACACACGCGACCGGACTCGTGAGGGGCAGGTGAGACGCTTTAAAGTGTCGGTCTGGATTTGCGTATGTCGCGCAGGGTCACGCGCTCAGTACGTGCGCGAAATGAGACGCTGTGCGCCGGTAAGCGATGCAGGATCCGAGGGGAAATGAAG